>MUZC01001143.1:142021-189349 GCA_002072015.1 Radix auricularia | reverse complement strand
CCCCCCCCCCCCTCTAAAATGAAATCACAAAGCTGATTTTAAAAAGGACGTATTTTCTAATTGAAAATTACTTTTTTGTCATTTAAATATTTATTTAGTGTAAGTCTGCACTATAATATCCTAACTTTCGTAATACGTGTGAAACCATTGAAAGCGTCATTAAATAAATTGCAAGCAATCGAATATTTGAGTGGAACTTTTATTAAAAATTGCGCATTTTAATGTTTTTAAAATTTTAATTTTTAATTCTCGCATGACCCCCCCCCCCCCAATAGGCGCGTGACATCATTTATGGACGGCACCAAATGTCTAATAACTCAATTTCAAAAAATAATCTCAAAAAAAAAAAATCCTTTACATTTTGTTCCGTTGTGACCTTTTTCCAAAGGATCCCACACACCAATGGAATCCAATCTCTAATACGTAGCTTTTGTATAAAGGAATACAATTAAAGACCGTGTGTCTGTTACTATACACCATGATTTCCTTTCAATGTTCAATTTCTTGTGTCTGCAAAAATAAAAGCATGGGCGCCAAACATGGAAAATAAACGAAATAAGTACTAGCTAGAAACACCACGTGGACTCATAACTATAAGAATTATGTATCACCTTCTGTTAACATACAACCATGCGCCATGCACACTGACAGAGTTCACAAGAAAATTCTACTTCAGGAGATAAATTCCTATGAACAATGCTGAAAACATGCAGGATATTAATCTCGACAACTAATATGCTTGGCGCCAGCTATTTTATTTTTGTGGAGACATCAGAAAAATTATTTCGTCCTTTTAGTGCATTGTAAATAGATCTAGATCTATGTAATTTTTAAAAAGCATGTTTTTTTGTTTTTTTTTTACTTTTACAAAATTCATTTTTATGTAGATCTACCTATTTTTTAATGTTATTTTTTTTTAATTTACGGGTAATTGTTATGTCCGCGGGATGTAACAATTACAATTTGTAATGAGAGCTCACTCTTCAAAGAAAAATTAAATTTTCGTAAAACGTATTTATTTTTTCCCTTTAATTGAATCGAAAAAACAAACCATTGAGTTATCGGTATAAATAAAATGCATTTAAAACAACAAAACTTGTCAGCCGACATTGCAAATTACGTGAAATTTTAGCTTATTGTATTTTCACCGGAGATACAGATGGCTGCCAAATTTCAGTTCAATCGAGCAATGCGAAGTGCGTCAATATAACGTTGCACGATTTGACACTGACAGACACACACAGAATGGCAAGCTAAGTAAAAGCGATTAATAAAAACAACCTGTGAAAACAAAGTTTTTGACTATAAATCCCTTATATATGAGACATAACTAAAATTATTGATTATGTTCAATATAATATGCACCGCGCGACAGACCCCTGTGACATCGAGGAAAAGAGTGAAACTCCAGTGACCCGTGGAGGTCAACTATAGCAGACGGCTACACATGCTACATAGAGATAAACTAAAAATTCGTCAATTTAATTACGGTACATTCGATCGATCTGAAATTTTGATACAATGAATTGTTAGGGGATACAAGTCTATGTGCAAAATTTCAGCTCGATAGGATCATGGGAAGTGAGTATTTTTTTTACTTTTATTTTTCCGCCGACGGGCGGTCCAAGAGATGACGACAGACAGAGAGACAAGCCTGTGAAGTTAATATAAGGGATTTTAAAAGAGAAATTATTTCACACTATCCTGTATTCCCGGCCTTTCGAGGGATATCATTTGTAAATTTAAAAACAAAAGTATACAAATTTTCGGGTAATACATAAACCAAGAGCCCTGTTAAATAAGGTAATCTACACTATTTTAAAAAAATAATCCTACAAAAAGACAATTAAACCCTTTCCTTAGCACGATCCCATGCTCCGATGAGATCAAGTACCCCAGTATAAACCTACTGCTTAAGAAGATCCCATTTTTAGTTGAATCCATTTCCCCAATATCCATGTTTCCTTGCAAAATCTAGTTGTCTTGTAGGTAAAGAATCCTCGCAACATTTAATTAAAATTAAAGGGGATCAAATTACAGATGGGGTCCCGTTCCCATTGAGATCCCCGTGTTTTTTTTCCCACGTTTACACTTTAGATCCCATTGCAGGTCTGATTATGAAGGTATCTACCAAATACGAATAAAGTTTATCAACACACAGACACATTTACTGTTATTTTAAGTCTTCAGTTATTCTATAGTAGATAGCTATTTATCTAGACTAAAGACATTTTATAGAAAATGTCAGTTTCACTTAGTTATTAATCCCACCTCCCACGCTCATTTACAGAAACTTGTGAAATAATTTTCGCCCACTATTTTAAGAAAAAAAATATAATTAAGTTTTCCAAAGAAGTACAATAGCTAATAAAGTTTAAAGAAGGGCACCGCTGGTGACTTATTTTAGCACGCCTGAAAAATTTTGGGATAAGACTTAAAAGTCATCACCTTAAAAAGCGTTTGAAAAGAAATGGAGATCTTGAAAAAAAAACTATAGAAAATTCCAGCATAAATTTAATAATAATATGATTACTTATAATTATTTTTAGATACCGTTTTGCACCCAAAAGCGACGAACTTTAACTTATTCTCAATTCATCTATAAGTAGTATTACCCAATAGTGTTGTATAGTTAATTTTAAAAAGAATTGTAAGCTCAAAACTCTTCTAGATTTGAATCTGGATCATGATGGATTCATGTGCCAAAATTTGTCAAGGTCGTGTAAAATCTAATATGGAATAAAAACTTAAAATTGTCCGGAAAATGGATTTAGGCCACAAAGGAGTTCAATGCCATAATATATTTTAATATTTCCAATCAATTTGTTGTTTTTTAAAAATCAAATTTCGTTTAGATCAGTGGTTTCCAAACTTTTTAGGCCTACCACCCCATTTCCAGAACAAAAATATTACTCAATTATTAACTGGTTATCGCACTGAATCCACTTTCCCCTAAATTTGATTAAGGAAGTGCAATAATGAACTTTAAAATTACAGCCCCTATTTCAGGATAAGCAGTAGGGATTTTCTTTTCCAGACAGAATTCTTGGTAGCCGCTTTTGAATTTACATTTTCAATTCATCATTTGTAGTTACTTCAATCAGTTCGTCTTGTAATTGTTGAGGTTATTATGTGTTTGCACTTAAAAAAAATAATAATAAATTAAAAATAAAAAAAGATCCAAATTCCAATCAGGTGTATCAATATTCAAAATATCAAATCGTTAATTAATATCTAAATGGCGAGAGCTCACAATAAGACAATATATTTTCATATTTTGGTTTTCTTCTGCTCCTGATAAATTATGGAACTGGCTGAATTTCCCTTGTCCTAAATTTCTTTTCTACAGAAGAAGTTTTGTCATAAATACAGAAATGTCTTTTAGGGGCCGTCCATAAAGTACGTCACGCTCCTGAGGGGGTGTACGAAAGTGAGACAGGGGGAGGGGGGTGTCCGGCCATGTGTGACATTACGGTGTTTTATATTAAATGTTAATTATTTTGTTAATATTTTTTTTCGAAAGTGTGACGTACTTCTTTTTTTTTATTAATTATTTTTATTACTAATTAATTATTATTATTATTTATTTTTTTTTGGGGGGGGGGTGTCAAGATTTGTGCCATGGGGGTAGTTATAAATGGTCAAAAATAGCGTGACGTAGTTTATGGACGACACCTCACAGTTATTCACCGCCCCCTCCCAAATTAGACCTATGGCCTTCACCCCCCCTTCCACTGGATCGCTGCAGCGCCCAATTTGGGAATCACGGGTCTAGATTTAGCCACCATGTAGCCCATGCCTAAAATAACATTGTTGCTCTTATTAGAAAATGATTACAATATGGGAATTAGTAGTTATTCCGAGTTAATTCTATACAGTATTATAAAGCACATACATTTTTTGTGTAGAAAAAAAAACCTTATCCAATGCAGCAGTTCAGAATTACATTATGAGACAAGCCACAGACTGCCTCCTAGAATCTCCATTGAGGGAAATACCTAGGATGTCGTCGAGGCTTTCACCTACCTTGGCAGCAACATCACAATCACACTGACCCTGGAAAAGGAAATATAAACCAGATTCGGCAACGGGAAAGGCCGCATCATTAATTGTTAGGCTAAATCAAAGGGTGTGGAACAATGCGCAGGCCTGCGTGCTCAGCACACTCCCAGATGGCAGCGAGTAATGGACGACCTTTGCCAAGCAAATGAAGCAGCTAAACAGCTTCCACGAACGAAGTTTGCGTAGGATCCTACACATCAAGTGGCAGGATAAAATCACCAATGTGGAGGTACTCAGAACGAGCCATATGCTTAGTATCCACTCAATCCTGAGTGAGAGGCGCCTGTGGTGGTTGGGTCATGCTGCAAGGTGAGCTCGGAGCGAATTCCCAGAGCCCTGCTTAAGCCTGCTTTACGGTGAGCTGGCAACTGGTAGGAAAAGAGGTCGCCCCTACCTGCGTTTCAAGGACGTCTGCAAGAAAGACATGTCACTGGCGCAGATAGACCATAAGACGTGGGAGACCCTTGCCGAGGAGCGCACCCACTGCGTAAAGCATTTAAGTTGCGATAGCATCCCTCACAGCTAGGAGTGAAGAGAGAAGGGCCATGAGAAAGGGGATGGGGGCAGAGGAGCAGGAGCAAACGCGATCGTCCCCCGAGGACGAATGTAACATTTACTTTTTTTGTGTACCGAGTTCCGTTTTGATCCATCCACCCAACCAGGACAACACTTGTGTGGTAGAATTAATAGCTGAATTATTATTTTAATTACGGAATATCTGATGTTGACGTATATTCTGTGTATTTCACGGGGGGGGGGGGGGGGGGATGGAAGCTATGGGAATCAACAATGGCGCCACACATCACAAACTCTGGCTGCAGAAGCACTGGTATCGGTGGATTATGAGATTCCGTACCTGACATCAATTTATTCATGTTCGTCACCAAACAAAATCGATGAAATTTGTGACTAACTAGTTAGTTAACTGGATACTTTATATTATGGCTGGGGAAAATAAGCTATTGGGTAATCTAATTAATATTTTAACTGTCAATTTTAAGCCATATAGTGTTGATAAACTCATGAAGCACATATTATATTGTACATTAGTTTGATGTCACTTTTAATGCTATTATCAAAATAAAAACTTTACACAAAATAAAATGCAACCTGTTACATAATTTTCATGGATCCGTTTTTGGGAAACAACTGTTGAATGATTTTTTAAAAAAAACACCACCACCATTATCATTAAGTAGGGAAATAATACAATGAAAATTCATAGGTTATTACTCCGAATAAAATTTTGTTTTTACATATGGTCAATCATGCAGAAAGATCATTAACATTAATTATCTTCAACAGGTTGGGGCTTCATGAAAGTTATGGTAGACATAAAGTTTACATTGAAAAATTCTCACAACCAGTGTTCCTCCCTTTAAGCTGCTCTGTGCAGGTATCTTATTATCTCGACGGACATGCCACTCCGCAGCAGTTCAGAATTTAAGAGCCTCAAATTTTGACAAATAAAATAAAATTTCTGTTTATGAGGTGTAAATTACTGTAAAATATTGCAACAGAAACATAGGTGCTATGCAACTTTGCACACGAGGTTTTTTTTTTTACACTTAGAACATGGATTCACAAACCTTAGAGGGAACATTTGCTACTTTTTCAAACGCGCTGGACTACCGAACCGCTGCAAGAACTCGAGTCAAGAGTTTGGGCCGTGGTACTGGCAAGGCCCCCGGGGCATTGTGCTAACCACACAATCCCTTGCTCATTAGTGGTCAATGAAACTTGTGAACGCTACTTCACTTGCCCCCATAGACCTTTATGGTCTGTAAGGGATCAATTTAAAAAAAAAAAATTAAAACAAGATGTTACATGTAGTTGTAAGCAAAGTTGTTATCTGCTTCTTTTTAAAAATTTGAATCTTTTTTTTTTTTTTGTGACATTGCATTTGTTTTGTTTTGTGGAAGGGTGGGTAGGACAATCATCACTGTTTTTTTTTGTTGTTGGTAATAGGTAAATTAGGATATTTAAAGATTTTTAAAAGGACCAAATAGAAAAAAAAAGACTTTTATTAAAGACAACTTTACACAGCCAGCATTCATATAACTATTCTTAAAATGCATTGCACTGGCATAGATTCTCTGTTACATAAAGTGCTCATTTCTTTTGCAAAACCTTTTTTTTTAAAGTTAGGTAGGTTAATTTGTTAGTCAGTCACAATTTGGCAACATAATAAAAACCGAAGTCTCAAATTTGTCTGGAAAAATGATCTTTTTATTTACAAATACAATGACATCATCTCATTTCAAAACCAGGTTGAAAGAGATTTTGAACATTCACAAAATAGGGCCCTCGCTCAAATACATATTTTTTGCTTTTAATATTGATCATTTATTCCTGATTTTCTTCTGTATATTATTATCAAATAGGCTGGCCCAGTCCAACCTGTTGCTGAGTGATAAATGTAGCAAATACCTCATTACAGGCACACATAATGTGTAAACATATATCCCCTTGACACCAATACGGGGCACTGCCACTAGACCTCAACATCAAATTGCAATTATGTTTTTTGCTCATTCCTCTTTTGAAAAATAAACTGACGATGAAATACGCAAAGGGCCCATATGAACAATAACATGTTTTAACAACACCAACAATTCTGATGACATATACTGCATATTTTGTGGATTCCTCCTGTCCAAAAATAGTACATGTACTTTGATGATGAGGGGGGTGGGGGGCAATGATCAGGGAGTGGTGTCCCATGATAATGTAATAACGTAGGATGCTTTTGCCAGCTGATGAAATGAGCACACATATGTACCGATGACATGTTTTTTTTTTGTTTCCATCACACATGACAATTATATCATATATTATAGTTAATTTCAAATCTATGCATTTATGTACAGATGAAATACCTTCAATAACTCAAAACATCTCACATATTCCATACAATCAAATAGCCTTAACATTCATTCACTAACAAGAGCAAAAGGGAGAAATTACTCAAGCTTTCCAAAATAAAAATGGGATTTAGTTTTATTGAGAGCAAAAGAAAAAAAAAAATTAAGAGAGGGCTGGGGAGATGTTTGTTTTAAAATTTGAAAGTAAATAATATTACTGTATTTGTAAAATTAAAGAATCAATTTATCCAATGATTCAAATATTTTGCAGTATTTTTTAAAATCTCTAGTTAACAGTAAAAAAACATATTTTATTAGCGTGCCTTATTTTTTAATTTTATTTGCTTGTTTGGAAATTAATGAAAAATACATGTTGCAAGGATCTGTAGCATACATTGCCACCTTATCCAAAAGTTACATTTCCTAATGTCTTACATTTTAGGGCAGTGCATATAACAATCAGATTTTAAATGAGCAGGAGTCACATTTCCAAACAACCTTCAAAACAATAAAGTTGGTCGTGACAATGATGATGTACAAGGGTAATCAGCATAGATTGGTGAACATAATCATTTTAGAATACAGATTGGAATACAATGCATAAATGGAAGGGATTTTTTAAAATAAATAAACCATCAAAGGGCAGTAACTACCGCTGTGAAGATCTTTAAGTTAAAAAAAAACTAACTGTTACTCCTCGAAAGAGCTTAAATAACTAAATTTAAATAGCATTTTGATAACATCCTTAAAATGTTTTGCCTAACATTGTCTATTCACTTGTGATGCATTTGAGCAAATTAATATTTAAAAAGAAACAAAACAACTTTATGTAGATTGTGATGAAGGTGTTGTGGCAATGATAAATTATATTTAGCCAGCACATTGGGCTGACACATGACATGAAGGAACATACAAGAGTTATTCAACAATTTAAATCAAAGTTTCCCATAACACAAAGCCAAAATCATATATATCTGTTTCATACCAATATTTTTACTAGATTCATTGAGCCTAGCGATCTGATACTGATATTTAGCAGCTCACAGAGTTAGATGTGCAACTACACACTCAAACTCTCACCCCATATTCATTATATTTGAGACCAAAAAAAAAAATATCTTCACTAATTAGGTTATATGGCATGCATTGTTGTTGCACCCTGCAAAATTGGCTTCATGCCAACAAAAGTAAGGTTATCTCCAGAGACAAAGAACTCAACTCTAGAAAGAAAACTCGGGACAAGGAGGGGTAAGATTCAGTGAGCAACAATATTGAATATTGGAATGATTTTTTTGTTTGTTTTTTTGTTGTCTCTCTCTAGTATAGTAGAGAACTCTTTAAATACTATCTAATTTTTTGTCCTTAAAAAAATAAACTGTTGCCTATGTTAAATATATGCCATGAAAAAAAAGCATAAAATAAGGAAAGGTTTCATGGTAAAGCTGAAAAAACTGCTCAACTGGCTAATCCAATGACCCTGTGTTTATACAAAGAAGTGAGTGCCAATTTGTTATAGGAAGTAAAAATCTGTAACCAGTTTGAGTTGAATTACCGAGAGGAAGTGTCAAAGCACTTATTTGCAATAACTAGCTTAATAGTAATAGTTTCTGGCAAGAGTCTAAGGTTTATGCAAAGATTTTAATTTAACTTAAAAAAGCTTTTAAAATTTCTCTTTCTTTTACAATTTTTTTTTTTCTGCATCTTTGGTGTTTAAAAAAATTCAACAAAATAATTATTTGTATGTTTGAATTAAATACAAATCAATAAATAAAGAATTTTATAGTTTAACTTACTGAATGTTTGGACCAGTTTTTCATTTGGGAATTTCCTCATCATAAATGAAACCTTATACAAATTATTTACCTAAAATGGACAAGTGGAATTTTAATAGCAAGTTAAATTGATGACAATTTTTTTTAATGAAGCTATCATAAATTTAAAAATTTATTTCATTTTATTTACACTCACTGAGAGAAAAAGCTTGGCAATACATACAAAATTGTTTGTAAAATACTATGACATTAAAGAACACGCGGCCAATGCTAAGACACATTTGTATAACACACAAAGTAATCTTGGAAACTCCTAGGGCAAGTAGAAGACAAGATTAGCGTCTCAACATGGCTACACGAGTTCTCATGAAATACTGATTTTAAATGGATTGAGACCATGAGGAAATTCTCAAACAAGCAAGCACATAAATCTTATCAGTGAAACATAAATCTGTTGTTTGTGATCCTGTCCCCCCATTTGTTTAATAACACTCTAAGAGATCCTCCTATTTTACATTAGATCAACATAAAAGCCCTGTCACCTAATGACACAAAGTAAGGTACATCCTACAGGTAAGATAACATTTGCTTTACTATTTAGTGTGAAAAGTGAGGGGGGAAATGGAGGCTTGGATCAATGATATCAATAACTGACATGTCATACAAAATAGCATCAGCAAACATGCAAATACAAAAGACAGACATAAACGGTTCATTAAAAAAAAATTATGAAAAACTTAGTCCACACATCATAATACAACACAGCATCAGTAAGCATAATACGTCTTTTGAACAAACCTCTAAAGCAAATCAGTAGGCACAAACTCATTATCTCTTAAATTATTATAGTTTGCTTTTATTTTTCTCTTCTCAGTAGCAAGTATCATATGCAAGATTGTTTACAATAATGTACATTATAACATCCTTGTTAAGACAATAACCACAGAATTACACAACAAGTTGGAGATTTAACTTTAACCCATTTCATCAACTCTTCTCATTTAGCCAACATCAAGAAATGGATCAAAATGGCCCATTAGTTTTTTTTTCTTCTTGTAAAACTATCTAAATTTAACGCACCAGTAGGGGACAATACAGGCACGCACACCCAACTACACAAATGAGCAGCGTTATTATAACTGAGAAGGAAATTTTTTTTTCTAAAGATGGGGGAAGAAACCAATGTTGCAATTAGCCCTTGGGCACTCTGACAGGAAGGGTCAAGTGTGACAATGCCAAGGTCAAGATGTGAAGGTGGTGGTGGTGGCAGCAGTTTCAAGTGTATCAGTCCTGCATCTTAACATGGCATCCTAGCCTCACTCTGCACAAGTTGATCCATTCAGTGACGCAAATATTTTAAAACTATCCATGAAATCTTCAGTTGTCTTGCTTGTAGTTTTGTTTATTTAAATAATTTTTGTTGTCATTCTGTGCCATGTTTGATCCTTGTTTGTTAGCCTGGAAACGTCTTCTCCCTAGTTCTGATCTGTCCTATAGATTTAGATGAAGGTCACTGGGCCGGCTGAAAGCCTGTGGGAGAAATAGTGGAGGGTTTAGCCAGTGCTCGATGGAACAATCAGTCTGTGTGATCAATCATAACAAATGAGGAATTATTTTATTGGCTAGTTTCGAACTACTTTTTTGAATAAAACTTTTTATCTCATAAATAATTAAATGGTTGGCAGCAGAACCAGATATCAGAGAAAAAAATCACTTTGGAAAAGGTTTCAAGTATCCATTTTATGGTCCTACATGAGGTAAATTATTAAAAAATATAACTAGGAAGTTAGTAAAGTTATAGTATAAATATAAATAATACTCCGATGTGTTCAACATTGAGGAAAAAAAAATTATTTAAAAAAAATTAGTTGGGTTTTTAAATTAAACTTAATGCATGATTTTCTGGTGACTTGCATGAAACAATTGAGGGGATTTCTGGGCTTTATGTTAAATATATTTATATGATTTTATATCTGTATACTGTTTAGTCCAGTTTTATTTTTGGGTTTTAGAAAAAAAGTTACAGCATACTATTTGTTACAATTAAGCTCTAGATAATAACCTCTCTTTTCTATTAAAAAAAGTACTACTTTGTAGTGAGATTTTTTAAGCCTACAATATATATATGTATATAATCTGGGGGTCAATGCAGTTGCTTGTCAACGAAAGTTGGAGTCACCCAGAAAAAACCTGCAGCTTCATGTTAGGTATGAGTCAACTCTGTTCATCAAGAAGATAAAACTGAAAAGTCAAATGGTTAGCAACGTTTCAGATGTTATGCTGAAATTTTAATACTGCATCCCATCACTTCGGAAGGAATAACATTTTGAGGTAAACTTAAACATGCTGGAAAAAAAACCACTCACACCACTGCACTATAATAGGGACATAATCTGTAAATTGAAAAAAGCCATTAGTTTAGGTGTGGAGAATGTATAACCAACCGGAATCAAGCTATTGTTGTGGATAATGAGGTATTGATTGGAAAATAAATTGGGGATCAAGGAGTGTTATATTAGTTTTTAAAAAATTTTGACAAATTCTTTTTTTTGGTTGATTTAGTTTAAAAAACACCAAAGTATTGAAAATATAACTTAAATATATGTTAAAATATGTTTATCTCATGAAAGATGTTATATAAGATTTTAAAAAAGGAGTTTCCTTTAGCTGTGCTAAGGTGAAAATGACCTACTTTAATGATTTTCAAAAGATTTATCATCTTTCTTATATTGAGAACCTGTGAAAACAAGGGACAAGATAATGTGCTTAAATTTTTTGGATATTTAATGCTTTTTCAATAAGCCTTAGAAACTAGAAATTTTTAATATTTGTTTTTGGATAGCTGCTTGATAAGCTTTAAACATATTTGCGTTTGTACATATGAATATTTATTATTTTTCTTACATTATTTTGTTTGTTGAGTTTTTATTAAAACTAAAGTATTATTTTTTACATGATTACAAAGGAGGGGAGGGTGCTAATTTTCCAACCATTTGAAATACAAGACAGATACAAGAAAGTATTTTAATTATACACAAAATGAAAGAAAAAAAGAGCAGGGGACAAAAACACTATCTACATAGTGCATGCAGAATATGATCAAGCAGTATAATAAATGTAAGAATCAAAGAAGAAAAAAAAGCCCTATACCAGGCTTAGATCAGTGATTTGGCCTTGATGTAAACAATCCTAGCCATGTAACATGGTCTATCTGAAAAATCTCAGCACCTCTGCATTTTGTATAGTAAATTTTTTGTCATAAAATTTGTATGGAAAAGATTTGATAAATGAAACTTAAAATACAGAAAAATAAAAGCAGTCCTTACACAGAGAAAATATATATATTGTTTATCAGCTTGTATTTGATTTACACAACTTTGAATAAAGACTTCACATTTTATTTTAATTTGAAATGATATCCCTTCTAAAACTTCAACCCACAAAATAGTGTACATTATCTTGAGTCTCAGAGAGAGGTTCTTATGCACAGACATGTTAGAGCCGGATAAACATTTTGTCTAAATAGACATGAAATAACAATTGAACAGTGTACTTGACTTGCAAACTCTATGAAATTCACCAGAATTATCAATCAATAAAACTGAAACTTCCAAAAATCATTAGACCCACTAGGCATCATTGGTATAACTGAAACTAAAAAAATTTAAAATAATATTTTGCTCCCTTGTCAATTCATAAAAATATTCCTATAAAATCTATGAAGAAACTTATGGCCTCAGTTTTATAAGATAATCTTTAAAAAACAAAACAAACAAAAATAATTAAAATTGCAAACATTTTTTTTACCAGTCTAACTTTACCAGAGTAAGGACAACTAAGAGTTCTTACCAATCTAAGAACAATAACTTTCTTTATCATGTCAATACAACATTGCATTTACTTTAATACTGTACAAACTAATTTACGTAAAACTGCATATTTTTAGAAGTTCATAACCAGTAAAGAAATAAGAGGGGGAGATAATGTTTGGTTAATCAGAATTCTGATAGATTAAGCAGTGACACAGTGGATACAGAATGATGTTTAGTTACACTTCAAAACCAAGATTAATATAAGTGTTCTACATGACAAATATCTCTAATGTTTGGGTATTTGATACAAGTTATTGACATGCCCAGTTCCACACACACAAACTAAACCAAAAAAAAAAGTAAAGATTTTCAGTAGACATTTTTAAATATATATTTTCTCTACTCATATGGAAGGAAGCAAAAATATATTGTTTAAAACCTAAAGCATTAACCTAAATAAAAATAATGTATCAATAGATTTTTAAAAAAAAATTGCTTTCTTTGCCAATATTTTAGTATGCTTATAAATATTTATTTACATAGTTTACTAGCTATGCATCTAATTCCAATAAAGATGTTGGTTGATGCACTAAAAAACTATTATTTTCGCATTAGATCTATATTGAAATATAACATTTTTGTCAAATTTAGTTCCAATGTCTGATTTATGTCTGATTCTTTAAGATGTACTGTTACGATGTGGACAGCCTCCTAGACTTGAGTGGCTTCTAGTACATAATATTAAGTGTTGATGTTTGCAACTTTGATCATAATTTTAAGACATAAAATATGGGAGTACAAAAAAGTCCCAGTGGCAGTTACTTAGTAATATCAAGCGTTATGGTTACTGAATAGAACTCAACATCTTCTTATAACTCATGCAAACCAAGTGGCATTTTGTGCTGGGTGAGAATACAAATAACTGGTTTCTACTTTTTTAAAACTTTCTAATTAACTTTGTTATTTGATTTTAGGTGGAAATATTGTGGAAACTTTTGCAGTACAAGAGAATTGATTATAAAGTCAACTTTGCCATTCTCACCATGAAATTGCTACAAAATAAACCACAGTCAGCTTACATACCTATATGGTAGAACAAAACTTGCTATATCTGCATTTGTCTTCATCATCCTTCTACATAGGATTCTGACTCATCTACGCACAGACAAATAGAGACATGATCAGGTAATGATGATGAATGGCTATGGTGCAAACACTTCACACAGCCAATGAAAATCTCCAAATGATGATGAAATTACTAAACTTGCCTAGAGAAATCTACTTAGACATTGATAACTGCACAAGAAGTAAACTTGGAAAACGGAGTAACTATTAAGGAATCCTTTTCAGATTAATGTATTTTATTTTGAAATCAGACTTGAATTAAAATAAATTTAGAATTACTTGGATATTAAATAATTATTTTTTTTTACTTTAAGTAATAAACAAAAGTAAAACAAAAAGCTTGTTATACGTTAAAGATTTCTCAGGTAAAAATGTATCCATGGACAACATAAGATATTTAGTTTTATTTTCTTTAAAATATTTTAAACTCAACGCCAACAAAAATTAAAAAAAAAAATTAATGAATAAAATTTTAAAAAATGAACAACTGCGAAAGAGAATTTAAAAAATCTGATACCAGCATTAAGTGTTATAATAGTTTCAATGAGCGCTACAACTTACTTCTTATAACAACATTTGAAGATATAACAGGAGTGATTTCAAAAACTTCATTTCCTGGTGTTTATCTAAGCATTTCTTTTTCTTAAAACATCTCTTCTCAAGTTAAAAATTTTTTAAATGCCTTTTTTAAAAATAATCATTAAATACAATAAGACCAACTAAAGATTAATTCATCTATTATTTGTTTTCCCCTCTCACCATTAATACATTTCACTGTTCTCTGGAAAATATTATACAATAGAGTCACAACACTTGATTTTGTATGCAATTATCGTATTTCCCAAATACTGCTTTTCTTTTTGAAAGCTAACGAAATATTATTATATATTACAAAGGTAACAAAATAAGTCTCCCATTATATTGCCCTTTTTAACAAAATTATAAATCCATACAAAGAGATGCCTAAATTAAATAACAGGCACATTTGGATAGAGGGCTTTCTAATTATCACGGTGTATTTACTTTTAGTATAATTGATAAGATTTTTATAGATTTATAAAATACTTCTTTCTTTGAAGCAAAAAAATATACAGCTGAAAAGGTTCCAGATTTAAAAAAAGAATTTTTTCTTTTTTTTGAATTTAAATACCTATCACTTTCATTTTGAAGACAATATCCCACCTATTTTTAAGGCTATTATTTTATCATCACAATCACAGAGGTATAACTAATTTTTGCGTGTGGGAAAGCTTAAGAGGGGTAACAATGAATCAGGTTATCATGAGATCAAATTTTAAAGCAGTGGACAGTGAAGATTTTGGCATTATTTCTTTTTTTAGGTACAATGTTTATAAAAATTAAAATTTAAATTTTCACTGGTTTATTTCATCTATTTTAATTTAATTTTTCAGCTCTTACTGAACTTAAAACAGATATATAAAAAAAAAAAATTGCAGGTAAATGTTTTTTTTACTTTTAGATGGTGAGTAAGTCTATGAAAATACAAACATTAGTTCCGAGTAAAATACTTGTTATCAAATGATAAATGTATTTTTAAACGAGAAAATGTCTGAATATGAAGAAAAAAGTACCATTTTAAAAAAAAGTAAAATTTAACAAAGAAAACTAATACAACAAATAGAAAAATCAACTATAATAAATTTTTTCTTAAATAATAATTTTTTTTAAAAGAAAAAATCAAAAGCGTAAGCATTTAACTTTATATAATATGAAACAACATTTTTAAACTTTGAGGGGAAAAAGAGCAAATTAAAATTTAAAAAATGTTGAGAGGAACAAAACCAAAAAATAAAAAATAATAATAATAAAAAAATTAAACATGCATTGGCTATTCAATTAGTAATTTCCTCTTTTCTTAATCAAATCAATAATGTTTTAAATCAAATTTTTTTTTTCATTACATGATTCAATTCAGAATATTAAATGCAGAGGTGTATGAGTTTTACTAGTTTAAATAGATCAGTTGTAACTATTTATGCAATTAGAAAGATGGTAACTTTTACTAATATATATAACTCAATTTTCAAAAGCATCTCCACTTGCCTTTATTTTGCTCTAAGAAAAGCGAAGCAGTAAAAAGAGATTTGCGCCAGATAATTTTTAAGTTCATTGAGTTAAGAAACTCATTAAACTTAATTCTACTTTTCTTCTTCTCAAAAGGAGGGCAATAAATTAAACACAGTGAGCCATGATTGAAATAAAAAATGATTTACTAAGAAAAAGAAAAAAAAATCAAGGTACTAAGCTGATCAAAAGGCAAGCAGAGACACTTTTAATTAATATTGCTATTCTTATTGAATCTAATATTTTTATTTTAAAAAATCAGCAGGGTTCACACAAGTAAAAGTTATATAAAAAAAAGAATTTTTATAAATTTATATAAAAATGTATAAGAAAACAAGTGTGGCCATTTCACTGATCTATGAGCCTGGTATAGGAAAACTGTCAATCTCACCCTGCGGCATGGGGTAGCCAACCATCCCTTGACCTTGACCATTGAATTGTTGCTGTTGGCCTGGCTGCATCTGGATCCCTGCATACTGACTCATAGGAATATTCATGCTCCTGGGCAAAAACAATATTTTAAATTAATTACATTTTTCTAAAAAACCAGCATATACATTAAGGTGCCTGAGTGCACTGTTGGAATTTAATTAATTTCTTTTTATTAGCACAGATTAATAGCTGAAGGCCTCCAAAAAAACATTTTTTTACATAAATGTACACATCTTCAGCTTACTGCAACTGTTCAATAATCTATACATTATTATGCTAAGATAAAATTTGAAATTCAGCTGAAAATAGATGTCAAAATTATTTAAGCATAATTTTATTTACTAAATCTATTTCTTAAAGTTAGGTACAGACTAGGAAACTTGATAACAAAAGCAATAATCTTTATTTTGTTTCCACATTTGCCTTTACAATAAACCTATTCCTATAAGCAAATAGGATTCACAACCACTCATCTTTTTTTCTAATCTTTTAAGGTACTAAATTAATCTGAAAATTTAAAATAAACACACCTGCTTTCAAGTATGAATAACTAATTTTATATTACAATTTTAAAAATAATAATTTTTTTGTGTCTTTTTAAAACAATATTCTTATTTTGAAATTATCTTTAAAATTTTTAAATTAAAATATTTAAGATTTGATCTTAAACATTGAAAAAGTAATAAAATCTTCATTAGGAAATTAATGTTTAAAAAGATGTTTAAGTTAATTTATAAAAATTGCTTTAAAAGCCAGTGATTGGCCATTTTTGTTTTGATACTTGGTGGTGATACTCTCATTATAATTGGTCTTGTTTTAATAATAAAAATGGTAATTAGAAATGTCATTTTTTTAAAAGATTAGCTATACTAAACTACATTCATTTTCATTTTATAGTGAAACAAAATTGTTTGTTTCAATACTAACCCGTACTTGAAATTCGATCTTCCTTAATTAACAATGCAAAATTATTTATAATAAGAAAAGCTGGGCACTTGTGGTTGGTGTTTTTATGTTAGCAGTTCAGAATAGTTCAATGAATTTAACTCAAAGCGTCGTAATGCGTCTCTTCCCGCTATCCGTAAAGCGTCGTAATGCGTCCCTAGATACCACTCTCGTTAGAAATGAGATCTCGGAAAGTAAAAACTCTCCAATGCATGAAAAATGATGTATTTGACTTCCGGCAATGGCGGCCCATTGCCCGCACTAGTGTTATCGCTTGATTCGCAATGTTTTTTGTAGTTTTAACGGGTTTTTTTTTTGAAGATACGTTTTCGCTATACTTTATTACTGAAATAATAGTACTAAACTACAGGTAAATATTGTTTTAAACTCAGTACGGTCTTTTGGATGCGTAAAATAACCATTCTTAGCCTAAAAAATGAAGTCAGTATGACAATAATATTATAAATGGATTTTACGCAAATTTTTAAATTTCATAACTGGTTGATCGTAATACGGGAAATCCTTATGGGACTGAGGCGGAAGTTTATTGCAAACCCTTCTGCGACTTTAAGAGTTAATATGCATAGCATAATGAAATATGTACGCAACTAATAAATAAATAAAAAATTTTGTGTTCATATGAAAAAATTATGTTTCATATGGGGT
Organism: Radix auricularia; assembly: GCA_002072015.1. NCBI lineage: Eukaryota > Metazoa > Mollusca > Gastropoda > Lymnaeidae > Radix > Radix auricularia. The sequence continues at coordinate 171,586 of MUZC01001143.1, read as the reverse complement.
ATTTTAGTGATGTATATCAAAATCACTACATAGAAAAGAGTAAACGCCACAGCAAATAAGTATTAAGACATTTTCTAGTTTAATGTGGGGAGTGAAAGTAACATTAAGAATATTTACCAAAAACTGATTCAGTGACATAATGCTCAGGTTTCACAATAGAAAGTAGAATGTATCAAAATATGGTGATTAAATAAAGTGATACTACAGTGGACTCACCCATAAGCCTGATAACTGGAATACCCTGGCCACTGTCCATGGGCAGCAGGAATGTATTGGGTGGCCTGCGCTGGCACAGTTCCCTGGTAGGTTGGTGCAGTGGCTGCATATGGAGCTCCCTGGTAATAGCCCATGTTATAGAATTGACCATAGGGTGCAGCAGCTGGTGTGGCTGCTATGGGTTGTTGCTGCTGTGATGGTAACATAACTACAGGAGGCTGAAATTGGACAGGCGATGACCCATTAAATAACAACTCCAACCAAGCTGCCCACTGACAAGTTAAGTTTTAAGACACAAATAATATTGACATTAAGATAAATTGTTCCCAAGGATAAAAGGCAACAACAAAACTCTCCATGGCTGGTCTCAAGCAGAGGGTTGGTGTGAGGCAGGGTATCACACTTGTGACACAAGGAACTACATCAAAGAAAAAAAATTATCTGACACCTGATAAGAGAAGGAAAGCTGTCTTGCCCCAAGTAGTTATGAAGCTTTACAGCCCTGACTAGGTTATGCTGAGACCTCAAAAAGAAAGTACCCATTTTTCAAAGATTAAAGCAATAGGCTCTAGGAATGTTAATAAACAATGTAAGAACATGTACTTGACAGAAAAAAAAGCTCCCCTTGCTTGGCCTTTGTGAAAGAGGATTTGGCGCAAGATTAACATTAACTAAGGGGAAATAATATACTCAGGGCATTGAGGAGGTAAATGGTTCAAATAAGCAAGGAGTTTCTTTGATGATGTTACATTGAGCACTGCCAAATAGTGAGGTCCTGACGCGTGTGAGCGCCCAAAGCATGTTCTTAATCCTTACAGAAAGACGCCTAAGATGGCTAGGACATCTAAAAAGAATGAGCCCAAGTTGTATTCACAAGAACCTGCTATATGGAGGACTGGCATCAAGAGAGAGGAAGACAGGTTGCCCACATCTTCGATATAAAAGGCCATGAAAGCAGCCAGCATAAGCACAACCAACTGGGTGTGTAAAGCAGATCCACGTGCTGCTCTGCTGTCAAGGAGGGCGTAAAATTAGCTGAGGAGCGCAGGATGGAGGTGATTCTAGACAGAAGAGCTAGGAGAAAGGCCAGAACATTGGGAAGCACAGATCTCGTGTGCAAAAGCTGTGGTAAAGAATGTCAGTCAAGGATATGACTGCTCAGCCACATTGAGGAAATGCAACCCAACCCAATGGTGATGCAGCATTCGGTATGCCAAAGACATACAGCACTGACATGATGAGAAACTCAAGAATTATTACATTAACTCTGGAGGCCATGAAGAACAAAATATGTATAGGAATCTCAAAGTCAGAATTCAGAATGATTTAAAAAAGAAAAAATAAAGAATAAACTTCATACAATAGACAACAAGCTACACTTGAAAAGTTCCTTGCAGAGATGTAAATATCTTAATGGGATGGGAAAGAAAATAAAGGATCTTATATTAATTATTACAATTCGTTAGAAATAATTCAACATTTGGCAGAATCTGATTAAAATTTCAAAGTTCATGTTGATGTTTTAAAGTAAACTTACAATTAACATAGAAAAATTTTGGACTCAAGAATAAAGGTAACAAAGATGAAATTTTAAGTTAGACTTCAACAGGACAATAATATATAAGGGATTGTGTTTAAGCTATGTGAAAGAAAAATGGTAGAACAAAATATGTTGAGTTTGAAAATTAGACCATTTTCCCCTCTTTATTTAGTTTATTGTCAAGTTTTATTTTCCTCCTTATTTATGCAAATTCTGACATCAACTTTTAAGCATGTGACTAAACTGCACGTTGACCAAAAAGGAATAATTCACATTATGCTTGATGAAAAATTTGAAACAGGGCAAATTTTTCTCATGCAAAAAGTAAACAAATATTATTTTCAAGTTTAAAAACAAAAAAGTTCTATTTGTTAGAAGCTTACACTGCTGGATGTAGATTGTTGACTGGAAGGGTTGGAATCATTGGACTCTTTACCCCAAGAACATTTGACAGGTTGATCACTGACCGTGGTACCATGGACGGCACAAATGGCTTGTGTGGCAGATTCTTTTGTGCTAAATCTAAAATATTTTTTTGTAAAAAGGTGATCAATTTTGAATTTGAAGCTATGGGTATTTAACAAGAAATAATATTATACACATATTTTAGTAAAATGCAGTTATTTTTACCCAACCCAACAGTGATGCACCATCGTCTCTCAAGACGGAAGGATGCCGATTAGTTTTTTTTAAAAACCACTTACATTTTGCTTTTTCTAACTTTCATCATATAAAGCACTTGAAAAAAAATTATAGTACCTTATAAAGGCGTAACCTTTGTCTTTGAAAACTCTGACTTCCTGGATTGTGCCATATGCTGCAAATGTTTTTCGCATAAGCTCCTCTGTAGAAATTTTTTTTTTAAGAAAGGTATTTAAGAAGATTTTTTTTTTTTTCATTTTATTTTTCCAACTAAAAAAATAATTGCTATCAATTAGTTGGTTTCCATCTATCCTTTCCCACCAATTAATCCAAGCAGGAGCCGTAAATCTTCACAAATTTAAGTCACTGAAGCATTAACTCATTCTAGCCGTTTGTGTTTCCTAGTGATCCCAGCTCTACAAGTGCCAATGCCATTGTAAGGCCTTCAAATGTCATTATGCTGATTCTGTTACCCCCCACCCTGGACCCCTGTAACCTAATTTCCATTAAGCCACCAAACAATTTGAAAATCGAGATGGAAATTTAAGTGAGTGCTCTCTACAATGCTTTAACACAGGCACAATAATAGTGGCATCTAACTTCTCTTCCCTACTACATCTTAGCCACATAATCAAATTGTATTCAAATCCCTAAAGACACAGCAATAGGATCATTGATTTTTTGTGTGCCCTGCCTTTTTTCCATCTGATCTTTAAATACAGCTGGCTTGCCCTGTTTCCCCCATTAAAATTTCACTTGGAAGCTCTTTTCACCAGCACTGTTAAATTACTGGCTAGTTCTTTTATTTGTTCTGTTTTCACTTGTATAAAAGGGATCATTTCTTCTCTTCTAGCCACTCAACAATCCCATTCTACTGTAGAGGGAATCAAATACTGAGTGTGTCAATCCAATCCTTGGAATTACTGTCTCCACACCAACAAACAAAAGAGAAAAAGCACACATATTGACAGATTAATTTAAATTAAGCAAAGGCTCCATTGCCGTGGGCTGTTTTAGGGCACACTGTCTTAGAGCAGTGGTGATCTAGTGCAGCGGCTGGCTGGTTCAACAGTGCGAGCTCAGTTGACAGCATGATGACTGACTATAGGCAATAACAGCCCTCACATTGTTGACAGGGTTGAGAAATTATTTAAATGCAATTTGAGTTGACATTGTATATGTTCTCTTTTTAAATGATGTCATGAAATAAAGGACTTTCTTTATCAATCAAAATGTACTGTTTTTATGTAAATAAAATTTATAGTATTTTGAAATGGATAAATTAAGTTTAACAATCGGATGTTTCCCTCATATCACTACTGCAATTTTGGAAAGTTCTTTATACTTAAAATACGTTTTGTGCATGCAAAAGGAGAGGGTGTGTGTGTGGTTTAAAAAAAAAACACCTGATTTTTTAAGGAAAAAGAATAATATCACGAAACACACAAAATGATACCATATGCAATATGTATATAAACTTAACTAACAGAGACAACTACTGAAGAACAACTACTGAAAAATAAGGACTAAAGAACCCAAGTCAAATGCATGTATTACACAAATTACTGGGCATAGCATGCATTCAAAGTAATGTCTTTATTGTCTCTACTAGTCTCATTTTATCTCTGAACTAAATCAACATTTTGCAATGCAGATTTTATTAAATCAATATTCAAAATTTTGTTAAAACAAAAAAAAAATGTATGGAGCCAATGCACTGGTTGTTATATTTAAGAACCTTATTTAAGGCAGAAATTGGATCTCAGCTATTATAGTGGGTTTAGTGTGAGAAAATGACACCTAGAGAATTTTATATCTCAATTTAGCTTAATAGTTTCCAAAGCTCAGCCAAAAACATTCACTCAAAATAAAATTGAAGACAAAACTTGCCTGTCAGACCATTGGTGACACCTCCACAGTAGACGGTACAGTTTGTAGGACTTGACTGACTAAAGACTTCTTCATAGATCAATGGTTTAGCATCTGGTTCAAAAGAGATCCAATTATATTTCATACCTTCAATTTTAAAACTGTTTTGATTAAGAATTACAAAACCGTGAGAAATAGACCAAAATAAATAGTTTTAGGAGCTCATTACATTTATGAAAGAAATAATTGCCTGATTGTTGTAATTTTATGCACAAGATACCTTATAATTTAAATTTTAGAAGGTATTTAAATATAATAAAGAAATTTTCAAAATATCTTTTAAGTAGATTTAAATTAGTTGTGTATAATTGTAAAACAAAGAGTAGATCTCTACTGTAACATTCTTGAACTAATTACTTACTCTCTTTAACAACAGGGGCTGGTGGCTTTCGGGTTGCCCAGTTGGTTCTAATGGGTCGTGTGCCTAACCACTGATTATTCATTTGGTTGATGGCAGCCTCAGCATCCTGCATTCAATTTTATTCCAAATTTAAACATATAAATGTAATATACTGAGAAAATCAACTTCTAATCATCCATTCAATGCCAATGTATTAATGTAGAATAATATAATATTTCGTGACCAACAATCATCTGTGACCTCAAAACACACGAAAACTACATACACCCAACACTTTAACATGACCACAATGGCCCTCTCCATACCTGTTTATTTACATATGAGACAAACCCATAGCCTCTGGATTTCATTGTGGCAGGGTCACGTATAATTTTACAGTCTCTGGGGAGGAAATATTAGAATAATAAATTATGCTATTGATGCATAACACATTTATATTTATTATGTTGGATTACAAATGTTCGAAGAAAACTAAAGGCAGTGGTTGTGGAAGACAACTCAATGGTTTGTATTACAAGCCAAAATAATTTATTTATTTTATCATCTAAACTTTGTAAAAGTTTTGAGAAGACTGTCTTTTAGATGCTGAAATACTTTACTTAAGAGAGAAAGAAGAGAAAGAAAATATATTTTACTAAGGAAATTTTAAAAAAAAAAACAGGACTTTATGTTTATTTTAGCTTGTGTCAATTGATATCTGTAATTTAAATCTTACACACAAAAATATTTTTAAGCAAAAAATTTTTAAAAATCTTGCTATCAAAAAGATTTGTAAGAATTCAATATATAAAAAAACCACAAGTTCAATGGAATGTGTAATATTAGTTAGTGGAGAAAAAAAAGACAATGTAGAAAATTTTTTTCAAATTTAAATAATGCCCAGAGTAAAGAAGGACAGATAAAATGAAGGCAAGTAAAAAGCTCATCTAGTAACCTCAATGTCCATATCCCTAGGAATGTTCCAGACAGAAAAAACTATCCTAGTTATTTATTTTTAAAAAATATATAATAAAAAAGCTGTGCAACTATTTCTTAGGGAAGGGAGTTAAAAATTTTTTTTACAAGGCAATTATTAATTTTTTCAAGTAAATAAATACATAAATAGAAATAAATTTTGGTCTAATTGAACAATTACACAAGATAAAACATTTCAACTGTGACTAAGGCAATGCACAATGTACAGACATATTTGCACTTTCAACTGGGTATATTAAAAGCAAGGATTAATAGAAAGAAGACTGCGTAAAGGAAGAAAAAAAAGAGTTAAAGAGTAAAACAAATGAAAAAAACTAAGGGATGATAGTAAGGGCCTAATTATGCCAGGTCAAGTTTTGACATCACTACTATAGGAGACTTATTTTAACGCAGGGAGGGAAATGGTAACTTAGTTTTTAAATTCAGTAAAATCACCCAGCATAAATGACATAATGTTAGCTTAAGGTGAGCGCTTTTCTTTTTTGATAATTTTTTAAATGCATAATTGGGGAGAAACAAGGTAGGAAAGAAAGAATGAATAAGGTAACCAGTTTTTTTTTAAATATGAGTTACAAGGATAAGTCATTCTCCAATGCAAACAGTGGAACAATGTATTTAAATATCTTTTGATAATATTGAAAACCTGCTGTTCTATCTTGGCTGGCATAAAGACTACAATCTAGTGCATTGCTAATATTCATTTCAATTCTTTTATACCCTGGAAAATAATTGTTTTTTTTTTTTTTAATATAAATAAAACAACATACACACAGATTCATAATACAATCACATATTGCCAAAAATACCTCACCACTTAATTAACTTAAGAAAATGTTAGTATTTTTTTTATTCGTCATTTAAATATGAAATCAATTCAGGCTTTCATAAAAATATAAAACAGTTTAGGTAAAGAAACTTTTAAAAAAAAAATATGAACTTAGTGAAATGTCTATAACATAATTTTCTCATAATTGTTAGCACTGGGATATTATTTTTTAAATGTAAGATAATAATAAAAAAACTTCTACTTTCATAAATTAAATGCTTGCACAGTGTGGCACAAACATGCTTGGTTTTAAAAAAATTGTAAACATCATCTTTATTGTTCAACTGTGAGAGGAAATGCATGCCTGTTGCACCAAATGGGAATGATAATTGCTTCCAAAAAAGGAGACAATTATTTTGTTAAAAAAATCAAAGTACCAGCAGACTGCATTATCAAACCTAAAGCCAAATATGAAGGGAAAAAAAAAATATATATAAATCTAGGGTAAATGTAACAAATTTTTGTTAACAATAGAAACAGCATGATCAAGATGATGATGGTAAGAAAATTTGTACAATTAAAAAAAATTACAATTTTTAAAAATGATGAAAATATTTTTTTTACTTAAAAAAAAGTAAGTAATATGCAGGTGGAAAGTAAAAAAAAATTTAAAAAATGAATAGGGAAACAAGTGAAAAGGCATACACTTTATTGCCCCTAGTCCCAGGGTTCTACACAAGGGAGTCGATCTATATGAGTCTGCCATCTGCATGGGTATGAAAATAAGGGGAGCCAGTTAACAAAAGATATTACAAACAACAGCACGATGGCAAGTAAGAGTTGTTTTTTTTAATTTGAAGTGGGAAAAGTCAGCAAATTAATCTAGTGTTGCTATAGTTACTATGGTGAAGAGGTGAGTTCTTTTTTTTCATGTTAAAAAGCAGTTAAATTTGTAGCCTTAGCTAGGGATATGTGATTTTTGTCAAATTCTTTCTTTTATTTATTTTTTTTAACAATCAGGTTTGTATCGCTTAGGTTAACTTTAAGTGATTTTTGTTCCAAAATTAATGGAAGCACATTATGCTATATTAAAAATGGGGATTTAAGAGTGTGGCTACAAAAAGAGGGCAAGTGAGAAAGAGTGTCAGACAGTAAAGTGTAAGTATGTTTGTTATAGGTTAAAGGCAGAAAGTAAGAGACTGAAAATTATGAAATAAAAAAAAATATGTCTTAATCACTTTAGTCAACACCTTTAGTCAAAGAGCTATCTAATCATGTTGAATTATATCGGCAGTTTCAAAACTGACATAATGAACAGTTTTAACATTCTTACATACCCCTGGACACAAGGTGATTGAGGCTCAAAATTTGTATGTTTGGAAGCCAATAGTTTTTTAATATTTTTTTTTGTAAGTATCATTCTGCTGGTACTACATTGGTTTCTTTCTTTTGGTTATCTAGCTATAATTATACTCCAATGTTAATATGTAAAAGTTACACATTTTCATTACCTAGCATAATTCTTATTTACTAAAATGTCCTTATTTGAAAATTTTGAAGCATTTGTTTGAAAGATGCATTCTAAAAAGAGATTCTGGTGTCAATACTTGTTTTTGCAATAAAAAATAAAAGCAAAAAAAACTTCAGCTATTCATGTACCTTTGTCTGAGCATGACGAATCCAAGCCAAAAAGTAATACAATTTAAAGTAACACAATTATCTTTTTTATCCTTTTTAAATTTATAAAAATTTAAAAATAAATGTTCCACTGATTTGGGACCCTCAACCACACACAAACACGATCTAAACAAATAATAAGATTTGAATTTCTTTAAAAGCTTCTTTAAGCTTAAAATCCCTCTAGACAAATTCTCAAAAGTTAAATAAGTCTATTCTGTTCTTTTCACCGACTATATTCTATTTCTGGGTCTGGGTGTATAACCAATTAAATATTTAACACCCAACACCTCTGCTACTTTTTACAAAGCCTCTCTTATTTTTATTCTTGCTTCACTTAGTCTGGGGTAATCTGTTACTCTTTTCTTCTCTCCAAATAAAACCACATTGCTTGTTCATCTGAACACTTATTTCCCCAGTGACTTGTCCAAAAAAAAAGTTTGATGCTATCCTCTTTCCTGAGCCAAGTTAGTACAATCCTGTTTCTTCAGACTGTGTGTATGGCGAGACTCATTTACCATGATGTTGGGCATATAACCAGCTTCTGTCAATGGTTTCTACCATAGGCTTGCATCGGCTTAACTTAAAGTGCTCTTTAATATTTCATTTACCATGGTAGGTCTCTCCATCATCAGGCCTTCCTCAGTTGTTTAAAAATTGTTTAAGAGAGAAAGGGTAAGGAAAATAACCCCAAGAGGGGGAATGTTGTTTTGTAATGTGGAACATTTCCCTTTATTATGATTCCAATGATTAGTGGACCGTAAAATTCTCCTCAAGAGAATATTGATTTCATGGATGGCAATTTTATAAGGACATCACGTTAAATAAATAGCTTATAATTTTCACATAACTAAAGCATTAATTTATTTTTCCTTTGAAAAAATGGATAAAATGATTTCATTTTAGTCTTTAAATCCTTGGACCAACACTAAGGATTTTGAGCATTTTTCTCATTCAACACACACACACACACACACACACACACACACACACACACACACACACACACATCTACCACACCAGTCTCAACAGTTAACAGTATCTTCCTGGTTTTGACTCATTTAGAGCATCTTTTTTCCAGGTGAATCATTTCCAACATTAATGCCCGTCAAATCACAAAAATAGCCTTGGTATCATGATGGATAGTTATTGCTATATACTAAGCCACCCCACGTGTTATCTGTCTTGCTAATATAACTCTCAGCTCTGATGCTTTTATTTCTGATCACAACACTATGACAGGGACATGAATTTTCAATAACTTGATGTCAACATTTTGTATGAAACACAATATGAAATTTCTGGTCAACATTTAATTTTGATTACACCAAGAAACAATTGTTGTATCAGAGCATGGCGAGCATGCTGGACTAGCATGGACAAATAGCGCTACACAAGAAATCACCACCATATTATTATGTTTAAATAACTTATGGGAAAAAGAAAGGTATTTTAAAATTTTTAATAAGCTTATATTATTGGGAAAAAAAATCTTCAATTGTCAATTAAACGCATTTTATTTAAAGAGAAAAAATGGCCCATAAGTGGCATTAAAAAAAAACTTCACCACTGAATAGAAATCATGGAGGATGGAGATGAGAAGCTTTAAACTTATTTATAAACATTGTAAACTCTAGACAAAGAAAGTTTTGGTTACCTCTGATTGTTCTCTAAAGCAGTGAAAATATTTTGGGAAATAGTTGCACTAGTTTCAAGATACTGAAGCTAACAACTGCGTGACTTATCAATCACATTTTATTACAATAACAGGCAAGTCCTTTTTCATGAAATATTTAATCTCACAAAAAATGTAAAGTGGGCACTTTAAAAAAAATAACAGAGGATATGCCATGCCTACCAAGACCTAAGACAATACAACGATGGACATAGCAACATGGGTCTATTATGGCTCAGCTCAGATCAAGTTTAGAAGAGTAAACAGAGAAGTAAGGAGTTCGAGGCTAGTTGAGCAGAATACATTAACAGATAACAGATACTAAAAAATTATTATGATTACTCACGAGATCTCGCCATAAGCTGCGAAGGCATCTCTCAATTGATGCTGTTCAATATCGGCACTGAGGTCCCCTACAAAAACGTGAAAATGTTCTGGAAAAGAAATGAGTCAAACAATGATCACAAGGTTGTTATATTTCATTCCCCAAAAAAAAGGAATAAACAACACAATGGCAACAAGAGAAATACAAGTTCTATTGTAAAAACCCTCTAGAATTGAGGCCCATCATCCAGCTAGACCATGTTGTTGGATCAATTTCACCCTATTATCTCACCATTACTGCAGTTATGGCCAGAGCTTGGAAATATACTATTTGTCAGAAAGTAAGCAACAGCACGGAATAGTAGTTGCTTGTACGTCCTTAAGCAATTTTTGTTAGTTTGGGACATGGTTGGTACTTTCAAAATATATCTACAAGTTCATGGCCATAAAAGTTAAGCAAGTCGTCATCATCATTTGGGTAAATGGGTAAAAGTAGAAGGTCAACAAAATACACTCATTGTATGTGGGCATTTACCATTGATATTAAATCCCATGGCTTAGTCCATAATGGAAAAGCTTCAAAAATTTTCAAGCAGTCAAATGTTTTGCTTCATTTTTTTTTTTAAACAAGAAAGAACATAATGAATGCACAATGAAAAAAGGGTAAGAAATGTCTCTGACTTAACTTTCACGCCATTCTTCCAATCTGGCCGATGATAACCTGGAAGATATTCAATCTTTGTCAGAGGAGAAATTTCACAAGTGTTTCTGTCAACACATCTTTTAAACCCAATCAATCAAACGATTTTTTTCCCCTTTTAGCAATATACATTTAATCCTTTGAGAAATATCAATATTTTAAATGTAACCAAACATATAGATACATATTATTTAAACTATTATTACCTATAACCAGTCACCAAATAAACACCCAAAATTTTAAATAGCGTCATGATGCACTAACATGAGTTCAAATCTATGAAGTTTTTTTTTCTCCAAATGTTCTATGATGAATGGTTATTTAATTTATCAACTTCATGGATGTAAATACATTTTTTTAAATGGGTGGGATTCCCTGAAAGTAAGCAAGTCTGTCAGTGTAGAAAAAAAAGTAAAAAATGGCATAACTCTGGAACTGTGACAAGCGTCACTTTCTATAACAATTGTGAGGTTCTCTCAAATTTTAAATCATGAGCCTGCCCAACTCATTATCAGAAAATTTCCTCAGTAAATTAACATTTTAAAAAATGTGTCCTATATAGATTAAAAAAAAAATTATGTTAAACTTAAAACCATATTTTCCTCCATGGATTTATAATGTAGTCTTCCTTCCATCCTCATCCAATATCAGAAAAAAGCTCAGTTGTTCTTTAGGTTTATTCAGTTCTTGACTGAACCAATGAATGTAATGAGTATATTAATCATTCCAGGGACAATCCCCTCTGTTTACAGAGGCTGATTTCAGTAGTTACCATAAATCAATATGTTTGACAAAATCAAGACATCTACTCAATACCACTGAGTGGTCTAATAAATAAATGAGCTGTATATTGTCAGCCGGTCTTTATGCCTAAGCTGTGATGTGTCCATCATTCACCAGTGCATGTAACCGACGCTATGAAAGATCAATTAAATGATCATCACTGATGTGATTAAGGTTAAAAACATACATATTTTAAAAATAATTTTGTTTGTAAAGGAATATATAATGTCATGATAGGAAGGTGATGTGGAATAGGGGCATTTCACTGCATCATCTAATGATATTATAGAATCAGATGAGACCCTGGCCATGCATCTTGTGTGACAGCAGGAAGATGGCCCTAAGGAGCATCATGCTGACTAATGTATGTGACCTATATGGATGGGATCTGGTAAGAGATTGCCAGGTAAAAAAAAACCTAAGCCTTGCTAGTATTTTCAAAAAGTGGTTGTTCACAGTATAAGCTTTTCATGTCATTGACAGAAGTAGCAATACCTACAATAAAATTAAGTTTGTAATGGTAGAAACTTTCAATGATGTGATTAAATAACTGAGAAAATTTTCAATTTTTATAAAAACTGCTTTATAATTTCCTTGGAAATATTACAATAATCCATATTTTTATGTGACTTATATTTGTCTTTTCTTATTTTCAACTGAAAAGGTCTTAAATCCTCTATTAACAATGATGATTTTATAAATTATTTTCAATCATGATCAACTAGCATTTATTTCTAACAGTTATTTTAATAGATTTTAAAAAGTTAATAGAGAGCACAATTGAGGGTGCAGCGTGACCGGTCAAAACGGCCCCAGACAAATTGTTTTTTTGCACTTTGTTGCTTTTTTCAACTTTTTCACCTTTAAAAAAGTGGTCAAATTGTATAATTATTTCTTGGGATGTTATTGTTCTATTTTTTCTTCTCAACAAACACGCATGACTTGGTACCAAATCAAGTAAAGGCTATTAAATTCTTTTTTGTGGTGTCATTATTATTGTTTCTTTTGAAGTAAACCTGGCACTGAATTGGTGAGTAAAAATACAAATATATTTGAATACATTTTTGACTATTAGTCCATGGTGCCCCCTACTAACATTTGTTTGCCTTTAGAAATATTACACACAAGATTACTAAATGAAATTAGCTAACAAGGGAAAAACAGATTTATAAAATTCAACATAATTACACAGGAGAGAATTAATATTACAGGCATCAACCTACACCATCTTTATCATTCCATTCTTTCAAAGTAGAAGGTAATCCCCAAAAAATATTTTTTTCAATTTTCCCTCTATAAATTGAGAACCTCTCACGAAAAAAAAAATCAATGGGGGAAAATAACACGTCCAGTCCTTGTGACCTTACATCCAGCAAGTAGGGTTGGGGAGCAAGGGAGGTGGACATGACCAGAGGAATGAAGGGAGTGGGGGTGATCTTGATTTGGTTTTCACATATTTACTGTCAGTTCATTTTGCCCATAACAACATTTTCAACTTCCACTTGAGCCCTTTAATGTGTGTGGGGGGAGGGGAGAGGAGAGATGGGATTATGTAGATGGCTGGGCCTACAGTAATCAGGGACCCAAAAACAAATATTGGGGGGAGGGGGAAATCTAAATCTCATGATAATGTGATATTTAAATTGTTGAAAATGGGACATCTTTTTAACCACGCAAACGAACAAATGCTGTTAAGGAAGGGGCCAAACCCGTTTAAATCTGGTAATGAAGAATCATCGGGGCAAAGGAACACAGTGTTGTTTCTTTTTTTAAAAAAAGAAAGAAATTCATGAATAGAGTTCACGCGATTTGGCTGGTCCTATAAATAAAAGACCCTTTCCGGACCCGTAAATCTACACATCATGTCATTTATGTTGTCTTGTGGCATATTTTCCTTCTATTTGAATGTGGGGGTTGGGGGGTATCGGTTTACATGAGACAGTGTGAAGAGTTGATCAAGCACGTGAAACGATGGGAAACAACAACGTCTTAAAAAATGAATTAACAGTGATAAGAGGTTGGGGGGGGGGGTCGAGGGAAAAGGGCGTGGGGGTGCGCAGTTGTGAGCCCACGTTAGGACTGAAACAGGCTGTGCAAGGAGGAAATAAATTTTAAGCTACATCCACTCATATTGATCAAATCTTTGTCGCGCGAGATGAGCATATTAAAGCCACTTCAGTGCAGCAGAAATGAAATTGGATTTTCTGTGCAGGCCTTGGTGGTGCTTGTTGTTTTTTTAAGCACGGCATCTGGACTTTAGACATTCCGGAATCTTTCGTCTCTTGTATCCTCACTTCCCGTTCTTTTAACGAGAGAATAAGTCGGCATTGCTTCCTCTTCGAAACAAATAAGCAATCGTTTTTGTTGTTGTTGTTTTTTTTTTAATTCAATCATTGATTAATTCCGTGAATTAGAATTTATAATTCTAGAAAGAGAGCGGAGAATGGATTTTTTTTTCTCGAATTTTATAAGAAAGTAGAGCAGATAGTGAAATGTGAACAAAAGCCCACAGCACTGTGGGGATAAAAGAAAAGAAAGTCTTCAAAGATCTACTCTACGGCACACATAGAGATATGGCGGACTGAGTGCATTGTCCATACTCCTAGGTTACGAGAGTGGGTTCCCGCAGCTAACCTGCATAGACACGACAGTCATGTGTAAGGGTGGGGCAACAAAATGGTCAACTTAAGAGTAAAACAGGAATCACATTATAATGGACGTATGTGGCTTACACTGGTGATAACGGTGTCTGACCAGAGGTCTTGGTGCTTAAACTATATGATCATGGTTTGTGTTCGATGTTCTTGGTGCAGAAACATGAAGGTCATGGTTTGTGTCCTTGGGTCTTGGTGCTTACACAATAAGCTCACAGTTTGTGTTCGGAGTTCTTGGTGCTTACACATTAAGGTCATGGTAAGGTGCTTACACAATCAAATATAGCCATGGTTTAATGCTTACACAATGGTCATGGTTTGTTCCCTGAGTTCTGGGTGCTTACACATTAAGGTCATGGTATGGTGCTTACTACTAAGACCATGGTTTGTGCCCTGAGGTCTTGGAGCTTACACATTAAGGTCATGGTATGGTGCTTACACAATGGTCGTGGTGTCAGTACCATGATAAAGTGCCCACACTGGGGCTATGATGCTTGCAGATGATCAACGGTGTTGTTACCGGTGGTGACTTTTAAGTTAAGTATGAGCCTGAGATGAAATGGGCGATGTCCTGGTCAGTACAACACGTTCTAGATACAGACTGAATGGTTAACATGCTAACTCAATTCATTCCAACATTCAATTGTCGGACGACGCTCCGCTCCGTACCGCTTTACCACCAGCTCACAACAATGTCCAGACCCACTCTCCAACACTAGTGTGCACGGGTGAGAGGGCGTGTGCTGTGTTGATAAAGAGAACAAGTGTTGGGGAGTGCTTTAGAGAAGGCCTTCAATTTAATAATAAGCGCCCGATTGTCCTGCCTCGAGCAATTAACGGCAGTGCAAACATGGGGATATAAACGTTACGCTCTGGCCTGCCCGGGACTAAATGCCAGACTAATTATAAAGTGGTTCAAACCAAGAGAATGCCATTTGTGTGGTTTGGAAATTGCAATATTTGGGAGTCAATTTTTGTTTGGTGTCCCTCTTCCATCGAGCCAGCATGATATAGACACGCTGCATAATTAAGGGAGTTGGAGGGGAGGAGTGGGGGTATGAGGCTGATAGCTATTGCTACTGGCGAAACCGGACTGGAATAATATGATAGTAATCTGAATCCACTCCACCACAATCCCCCCCCCCTTTCCACCTCCTATAACAAATACAAAAGGCGCATTTTGATTTTTCCGATTTCTAGATAACGTCATTTACCCTTTGTAACTTTGTTACATTGTGATAGAACTGCATTATTTTTAGATTTATTATTGCCCGCACAAGTCCATTATTTTTAGAACCGTTGAAATGACAAGAATGATTCATCAAGTCATTTCTATTGTTAAAATGAATGTCAAGGACATGAAGTCATTTCACGTCACAAATCGGGCGTGGATCTTGTCTAACGTGGATACCAGGAAATCCGGAAACCATAGGTACCATTGAATTCAATGTATCATTTATTCCCCAGATATCGAGCTTTGGCTTAGGTACTGAGATTTCCTGTCTACAGTGTATAGCATGCATCTACTTACTGCTTGTGTCCTGTTTAGGTGCCGTACTTGGGGAGGCTGCCCAATTAACTTTCATCTCCTAGAGACAAAGAAAGAAAAGGGGAAAATTCGGTTAATGGAATGCCAATACTAGGAGATCAAATTTAAGAAAGCTCAAGAGACATTTTATAAATATTCTAAATAATGTAATAATTGTTCAAGTTTGATCAGAATGGTGGGGGAAACAACAAACACTCCTAGCATCACTTAAACATTTATTGGTAAATGATCGGCTTAGAGAACCAGATTGTTTATTGGTTCATTGTTTATTTTGATATGAATAAATAAATAAATAAATAAATATATTAGCGGGCCTGTTAATGTATGTGTGTGTATATGTGTTTTACGTGAGTTCAAGTCTCATATTTCGTTATGCACACATGCTTTTTCTATAAGCCAAATAAATTCTATCGATGAAGTTTCTCAAGCAAGAGACAGGATGGGTACTGGCTGATATCGGAGCGACTGACTCACAAAATAACTGAGTCGAGCGACTCTAGCCATTGATTCGGATGATATTAATTTATTTTTTAAAAATTCAATAAACAGCTAAGAAAGCAGCTTGTAGCGGGTACTTGATGTGTGGTGTTGAAAGCACTTGACCTTCACTCTATCTATAACTTCACGCTCTCAGTAGCCTGATCAAATTGACGTAAATACAGGTCGTTATCGAGAGAGAGAGAGAGGAGGAGAGGGGTAACAAAAGCGGGAATAAATAATAGTAATAAAATACTTAAATTAAAATTCCCCATCATTTATGACTAGTAAAGTACAATCATTATAACTCTGCTCACTAACTTCGATTTACATTATCATTAATATTACGTTAGTTCTTTTGTGGACACTAAATCCAATTTTATTTGGTAGCTTTCAGTAAGTCATCAATCATTATTATTGTCAGATGTTTCTGGGGAAGGGAACTCTGAGAGCACCATATATTTAATATCAGGAACAGCAATTTCTAAACCACTCTACTAACTTTAATATTCCATTGCGGAAAAGGTGATAGATGAGACGTGCCTTGGAAAGAAAAAAAAATGCCGTCGGCGCTATCGGTTTCATTGTTGACTGTCTGGCACGAAGAAATTGCAAAGGCTGAAATCATTTAATCGGCCTGGAATTATTTGTGACCACGTTAAGCTAATATGTCGAACATACAGGCTCGTTATCCGACAGTTGGCAGTGAGAGCTGGTGAGCTCCTGCTTGTTGTATGACACATGCTCCTCGTGAGGCTATCACCCCACTAAATCACCCCTACACACTTTACCTAGCAAGTAGTGCGCTATCATTGGACTCAGCTTATCGAATTAATCGATTCATCTTGACCCAAATCTAAACGTCTCTCTTCTCCCAAAGCACTGATTTCAAAGACTGCCCCGCGCCTGGCCCACACGCAGGCGGGAATAAAAAAAAACAAGAAGTGAGTAGCAGGATGGGGAACAAACAACTAATGATATACTGTTTTATCTTGTCTAGCCTTTCGTGGGGCTCGTGGCTACTAAAGCTTTCATCTATGATTCCTGAGTTAAACGAGACATTTCTGAAAGCGTTTAGTGGTTAGAGTCAATAGCGCGACCCCTTCCTGCACTTCCACCCGACCCCTTCGCCAACACAAGAGTTAGCCACCGGGCCTTGCCGCGTCTTGACAGCAATAAACGAGTTTCACTGACCAGAGCGAGGAGCGGACAGAAAGTCACCTAACCATCGTTAATTGAGCAACCAACCAATCAGGTGAAGAGGTCCTCAGCTCCCCGAGCTCCCGTCTGTCATCGGTGATCAGGACTCCACTGATACAATGTCATTACCCCCAGGGTATAACCACTTCACGGGACAATCTCATCCTCTTGGATAATATCACATATTTAATACTGAGCACAACATCACGAACGCTCATCCTATATAGGTTGTATGAATGTGAGGAATGTTACAGTGTTAATGGAAAACACTCGAGTCTATTTCACATGTTCATGATCTACAAGATGGGCTAAAAACTGAATCTTCAAATCAACGACAAATACCCCATCTAAAAACAATAAAAATGAATAAGGCTATGATATAAGGGACAACTAAGTTACGTCCGTTAAAGTCAGGCATAGAGCTTAGCTTAATGGAACCGCTATAACGCAATCTCCTGGCGTGAGAAATACTCACGCACTCATTCGCGTTCTAAAATGCGGCTGTTTTCAACTCATTTTGATTTTGTCCCGGATTATTTCTCTTTCCCAATGGAGAGTTCACCTCCTTCTCAAACTGTTTTCTTTTCCCTCATTTATTTGCCCATTTCCGCCCAATCTGGCATTCCGTGTTAAGATGTCCGTAGACCTTTCCTTATTGTGTCGGAATTTAAATAAGGCTCAACACTTTGACATGACATTTTAAAACATTCTCTGTGAAATATCACTTTAGAGCAGCCATGTGAGTGGATGGGACAAAGACAAGCGAGATGGAGAGAGAGAGAGGGGGGGAGAGAGAGAGATGGAAAGAGAACTGTGGAAAAGGCGTGATTTGTTTAAGCATTGGTATATTAATGATTTCACATCCACAGGCGGAAATATATATCAATATTATGAAACTTTCCAGAGGAGATCTAAATTGGTGAGAAAGCAGTCTAACATAAATACTTTTCTAGTGAGCTGCAGTGAGGAGAGAGAGCTCTATGTGAAAATGACATTTCCTGAACTTTGTGACCCCACCTTTTTTTCCTCTCCAAAAAGCATGCTCTCAATGATAATATATTTTTTGAAAAGCCGATGGGCAGTCTTGAAATAAGGGGTCTTTGCGCCTCTGCTAGCCGGTATCCCTGGGTTCAGGGATCCGCGGTCTAGACGATGGGTTAAGGAATGTGCTGTGCTTGGTTTCCGGAGAAGACCATGGACTCATTTATACATTTATTAATCTGTCTGGTTTACTGTAAGGGAGAGGTGGTGTGAGGACTCGGGACATACTTGGATTGCTCCAGTGTATTCGGGTGGTGGGAGGGGTTGGGGAGAAACCAGGGCTTCAGTTCGGATGGGGAGGGGGGAAATGCGATGGCTATGTGGGTGGAGCGAAGTAGCATAAGAGGAATGGTGCAAAGTTAAAAGACCTCTCGGTTCCCAGAGGGGCATATGAAGCAGATCGATTCGGGATGAAGGGCTTCTTTTCAAGGCAATCACTTAACAACACAAATAGAGTATTATATATATTGAAATATAGGAACGGCTCTGCCTTCTCTATGCCAATAAATTATCCTGTTCGTCCGTGGACAGCAAGCTAGTTGAACAAATTCATACGGGCACAAGCCTGGAAATTTATAACTTGAACAAGGCTACTATATTGTTTGTGCTGATAAATATTTCTTGAACACACACTTTACCCAAACCAGCTACACATTTCACGGATCGTCATTCTTGGAAGAGAAGAATATTTTATGAAGATACGCTGGTCGACTTAGATGGTACATTATCATGCATCGCGGGACCACCACTACGAGCATTTAATGATTTTGGGATGTAGTATTGTTTAAATTTTAACATTTTCGTTAATACATAGACTTCACAACAACAAAAAAATACTTATACTCGAGGCTTTAATAACATTAACATGACAAATGTTAGTTTAAATCTATTAGCTTATAAACGGATTCGATTTGAGAAAATGATATGGTGTATTGTCGCGTACGTATATAATTTAAATTTTAAAAAAAAAAAAAAAAAAAAAAAACAGCTCACTTCGGACGCCTGCCTAGCGGACGATATGACGGAATGCATTAAGGACCCAGATTATAAACCTGTTCGGTAATCAAATTTTTCCGTGGGACTTATGCGTAAGCAAAAAGAGGAGTTTCACAACTTGGTTCCTCGAATGTTTGTGCTTTCACACAATCGATGCTTGAGTGAATACATTTCGTGAGACTGCTCTCTGAGGAATAGAATTTTCTCTGGGCACAAGCAGACACCTTTAATTACATTCGGCCATATCGACTTTTGTATACGCAAATCAGGACGGGAGTTCTTTGAAAAACCTTAGAGCCGTAATTGCAATCTTTAACTTTAACCACACTTGGGTCAATTTTTTGACGTAACTTGGTGCTCTTTTGGGGTTCTCTCGTTGGATCTCTTCAAAATGAGCGTCTAAAAAAAAAGAACACCAGCTTTATCTTAAGGTGTAAGTTTTCTGTCTCATAAGTTTCTGACCTGACTTGTAACGACCTAATGTGCACAACGGGTATTCAGAGACATGTCTTCAAAACAAAACTCAGTCCAATCCCTAACTTCACACGACTAAGGTTAACAACAATGTATGGGGACCAAGGTTTATTGACACGATGCCTTCAAACATATGATGAAATCCACTGTGGATAGCCATGTCACTCGCGGTATGTTAGTTATTAAAACACGCCCCAATGATCATGACCAAACCTGAACCAAAAACATACATTTGTAGCCCCCCCCCCCACACACACACAAAGATAGTACATTCAATCGATGGAACGAGACTAGCCAAAATTTAACGACTATTATTTTTTTCAAAGGAAATTAAAACTCAATTCCTTCTAAAAAGTTCAATAACTACAGATGGATTTATATAAATGAAAAATCTCATATACCAATTTTTTAATACATTTTGTTTTTTTTACAAGAATCATTTAATTTTTTTTTAAAAATACAGTTTTAAGAAACAACGATTAAAAACATCTTGAATTTCACCGGCTCAGATTTAGTTATACCACTGACTCAACGCCTGTTATTCCAAGTCCAACAGTCACAGATTTCTATTGGGTAATTCAATTGAAAAGCCCCAGTGTAACACAAGGCAGCGAGGTAAACAATTTCATGCCGGCTTAGGTCTCGCACAATGGACCGGAGACATCATGAGTTCAGACCACAAGTTTGTAGGGTTTTTTTTCTCCATATTATTTTATTTGTCGTTTTTTCTATAAATCGATACTCAAATCGATGGGGATAAAACGGCACGGACACTCGAGATAACATTATATTAAGTGACTGACCATTTCCACCACTTTATTATTTTTTAAAAAGTTTATTATGCGCACACGAGTCTGTGTTTTCGGGAAACAATCAAACTTTTAGGTTGTCAGGATAGCTGTATTAATAACGCAGATGGCGTTTGGTTAGCGGCTTTGTTGCACAAACACAATAGGCCTGTGAAGTTTAGTTGGAAGTGTTCAGGCCAATCTTGAGGAGGATGTTCTGTTTCTTGTTCTCTGCTTTATTTTAAGTTGGTCGATGCGACAGACAGCAGGCGGGAAGCGTATGGTACGGAGTCCTGACAGTGTTCATGTCATTTAATCGTTAACAAGCAATTATGAATGAATATGACGGAAAGTTTCTACGGTAGTATGTGTTTGTTTCTTTAGAGGAGGTGGGTTGGTAGAGAGTGGTGTGAAAGGGGCCAGGCGTACCATTCAATACATTTCAAATGAGCAAAAGTTTACACATCAGTGCCGAGGTAATAAGTATAGTTTTCCGAATCGTTTAGGGGGGAAAAAAATAATAATAATTAAAATAAAAAAAATAAATAAATAAAAAAACAGATGCAGAGAGTGATTTCAAAGAGTAATATTTAACAAGAATCCATTTTTAAAACAAAATTATACGACAAAAAATATATTCACAAGAACAGAGAACGTAGGTTATGGTTTTCTGTCACTGTTATATTCAAGTAACGAAATGTTTCGGACAAAATATGGGCGAACTTTATCAAAAAACATGTATATATTTAAAAATAACAATTACTTTGTACAACATATAGCTTGTTAAGAGGCAAAGAAAATCACTTTTTTATTGCTCAACTTTAAAAGGAAAGCAAAGGTAGGGGTCTGAACGACGGATTAGCATATTAGCAGCCATTAGAGACCCAACTCTACTAACTGATATCACTTTATGAATGAACCGGGTATCATTGCAGTACTTAATGACCTTTGCCTAAAAATATTACGAGAGAAATAGCGTCTCATAATCCCAATAATTTATATAATTTAAACGTGCAATACGAGTCACAGACGTCCACTACGGCAAAGTCATAATGCCAGAGAAAATGCCTCGCCAAGAAGATTCTTTTTAACCATGTGTAACATTGACAGGCCAAAAAAAAAAGCTCGGTAGTGAATATAGACAAAATGTCACGGCGCCCAGAACTTGTAGTACAAGAGTCACTGACGAACACAGTGGCACTCTCATCGAGCAGCGAGACTTAATGTCGAGTCTCCAAGTACATTTATTTGTATCCAGGAGTCACACGGGACTTAACGTATCAAATGTTCATTGGGCTTGAAAGGCAGTGGAAATCAATAATTATTTCAATTATTTTAAGCGTCCCGACCGCACTCGCCTAAAAATGGACTTCCCCTTTCAGGACATTTCCCCAACAAGCAATAACATTTTTAACGTCCAATGAATACCCCAACTTTAATTTTTTTTTTTTTTTTTTAAATGAGTAGCATAATTACATGTGATGAGTGTTGTGACATTATAAATTGATGCCTTTAAGAATACCAATGGCATTCAGGTAGCAAATAAATGAGAATATATTTTAAAATGTTAATGACGGTATGCACTAATTTTTTTCCTTCAAATTTAGCCTCGGGGTCGTGTAGTGAACTTCCGAGCAGTTCACCACGAGTTAGAAAAACATAACAGAACATGCACAACCTTGGATCAAGTCAGCACGTGTGCTAGGCAATATCTTATGGTAATAATGGGACAGCGTAACAAAAGTGGTACGATGCCGGTAATTACGAAGGATATTTAATAGATGTGTCCCTGGTATAGAGTGGAATAAACCCATTTACGACCACGTGAAATGCCTAGTTACCGAGATGCACCCAATTAGTGCCTTCCCTTGAGTGAGCTATGCAAGCACACGTTTTAGCGCTTTCACCAGGTTGGTCATAACATGTTCCAAAGTAGTTTTTCTTAGTGAGGTTAATTAAAATCATTCATTCATTTGCGTGTTTCCTGTGCGCGGTTGGTGAAATAGATTTGCTTAAGTGCATGAAAACAATTTGCACTGAGCCTTCTTGTGAGAGCAAAGGTAACCGGATTTAGTAACTTTGTTCTCTAACGTTTGGAATACTGCATAGATTACATCGAAACAAAAGAAATACAAAGATGAATCGTGTCGTGGAAATTATAGATCTACATTTATTTTAAATACACTAACATTGACTAAAATTTTGTTTTTAATTTTCAAACGAACTTATTCCTGCATGCGCGGTCAATTGTTCTCAACAGCGGAAATGACGCGACCAAATGAAAAACCAACACTGGAAATAGCTTCGGAAATGTGTCTTTTGTTTCAAAGCTCTCGTCACTTCTATAGAGTGGGGTTTACAAATTTAAAAAATCTCCTAGCCGTTTTAGATGTATAAAAAGTCCGCTGGAGATGGAGCGTAATGGCTCTATATTGTGCTGCTAAAAAAGACTTTACTTTTTTCCCCAAACAAACAAGTTAACGGATATTTTGTTTACAATATTTTTTTTTATGTTAAGATTAAATATTAACATGCTTTTACAATTGATAACACGTACATGTGGGTTATTGATTTAGTGAAAGTATACATACACAAGCAACAATTGAAATAAATATTTTGAATGGGAGTAGGTACAAGTAACCTTTTTTGGTTCTGTTAATGATCAGTGCTTGGAGTGAATTTACTTGGATTACTGAAGTGAAACTGAAGAAGTAAAATGGACCAATTGTTTATCAAAGGCACTCGAGTTTACTGGCGCCCAGATAAAGCCCGATTCGTTTTTTATTGTGTACACGTAATCAAATCAATACAATCGAAAAATAAGAAACGCGATTTCCTTTTGTTATGTTTCAAGAGTTGAATGCGGTACAGGGAAAGTATGGAGACAAAACTCTCAACAGAGCTATACATGAAGGTTTTTTTTTAATACAAGGAAAGGGATAACAATAGATGTGTGAAGTAGAAACTGGTAAGGGTGGGGGAGAGAGAGTGAGAAATGTTAATAGTGGCGCGATTATTAAGACATGTTGAAGGAGAGATTATGTTAGAGATTTGTGGCAGTGGGGTATAGAGAAACGTGTGTTATTGAGGGACGACTGATAAAACATGTCACATAAGATACCTTAAAAGAGAGGGGGAGATTGCGATAGAAAATATACAGCTGCCAACGATTGGCAATAGAATCGTCCTCATCGATCTCCACCAAACTCGATTAGCGATGGATTAGATAGAACAATAAATCGACGCCCCGTTGAGTCTTTACGGTTTTATCACCAAAGCAGAGCACGTGGATCTAAACAAATGGAACAGCAGTCCGAGACGAAACCTAAAGCACATGTTCTAACACGATTCATCTTTAACTACTACGTGTTCCGTGAGAAAATCAATGGGTGGATGGATCAGAAGAATAATATGACTGATTGATGGTGCCGACAAACTGAGAGGCATGATCTTTACTTTAAATTATGTTCAAATTAAAAAAAAAATGTATCTAAACTTTATAATTATTTCACTTAACAGCCATATTCGTAGAATTTAGTGTCAGATTTATGTGGTGTATGGATGCCAGTACAATGTGTTTTTGCCATGAATGATCACCCATTAAATCGGACAGAGTCCGAAAGAGCCGTGGGCATGAGGCCAGCTACACTAACCCACGTCCAGAAGGGCAAGCAAGCAGACACATTACGGGGTGCGAACCGAAAGTGTCATCTTTGGGAAAATATTTTAAAATCACACAGTTTATTTCCTCTTTATTGACTTTTATCCCACAATTTCTCAGACTTGGCGATAGGAATTCACATAGGCAAATATATTTTTTTCCCTAAATGCTAGAACGTAGTAATTGTAGTTGAACATATGGGTAGGGGGTAATAATGAGAAAGATGTTGAAAAACGGAAGTTGTGGTATGTAGGAGTGAGAAGGGGGCCACACACACACACACACAAACAACTAAAAATAATTCAGAAAGATGTTCTTGATTGCGAGGTTGGGCTGAGAGCGAGGGATAGCGGGCCGCTGACATCCGCTCATTGATTACAAAGTCATCTGATCAGATTGTGAGCTGGGCCAAATTCAATTAGAGCATTTGCACACACACAGCAGTAACCCAATCGAATGAATTAATGGCTGGGTGTAAGGGGCCTCACGTGGTTATATGACCAGGTTTGGCCTTGTGTTCCCAGGTGTAATGCAGATGGCAGATATGCTGCCCGGGCACAAGTTGTGAAATGACATGGTTCATGAACAATGTGGTGGATATAGGGTGTACTCTTATGTATATGCATACATAATAAGTGTGAATGACGGATCCCTCTTGACATTAAGAGAAAATTATCATCGGGGCATTTTAAATATTTTTTAAAACAATTAACATGAGTAACAATCAATGCAAATACCATTCACACTAGGGTCCGTTTGGAAAATGTAACAATTTGTCTTCTTCATTCATTCCTGTTAGGTAACTGCATGGGTCCTGGATATTTGAAAGTAAATGTTTATTGATCTATGCACATCAAGACATCTAGTTCAGGAAATACTAAATTTCTTTTCAAATGTCTGACATTTTAAGTTGTTGTAAATCAATTCTTATTAATTCCTTTACAGAGATGTAAGCCTACCGCTGAAACAATAACTGGCAGTGTGTATTCTAGCTTTGTGAAGCAAGTCTCACCCACCCAAGCTTGCCTTCTCCCACCACTACATCCGAGAGTGTCCTTTATTCTCAAAGCTCTCAGCCTTGGGAACTTTAATTCATTCTATCCGTGAATAAAAGCATGCGTTAAAAAAAAAACACGCGATAAAAATTGTTGTAGACGACATTGGGAGTGAGCTAAATGTGTTTTCAAGAGATGTCATTCAAATAAGTGATTGCAAGGGCGGGGCGGGGGTGCAGGCCTCAATAAGATATGCTATGGACGATCAAAGGCGTGGATGATGCCAGGCAAACCTCTGCTGTAAAAGGATGCGCTTAATCCAAATAATAGATGATGTGGGGCAGAATGGAAAGCTTGTTAGAGTAACACACGAGATGAATGGTGGAGACGACAGCGTGACCAACGGTAAACCAAATTACCGACCACTTGGCATTACTCTGCCGTTTTGTCCTGATCGAATTGTCCACCTTGGTATTCCAGACATATTTGTTAGATAAGGGAAAGAACCAATGATGGCAGGAATATGATTAGCGTTGCTCTGGCATTTTTCAGTTTGTCGAAGCTGACCAATAGTGGTAACAAGGGACCACTGGCCGTACGCAAAGAGAGCAGACATTGTTTAAAGTGTTCATTTGTCTATACTTTTAACGTTGTCTAAATTGTCTGCACTAAATGTGATTTTTAGTCGCTTCTGACTGTAAGGCCAAGTACCTGTGTTCTAAAGAAAGAAACAGATTGGCCAGTAAGTTAGTCATTTGCAGGGATGCTAGTTGTTTCCGGTGTGAATGCGTATTCATAACAAAATTAGATACATTTTTAAAAAATGTAAGCTACAATCTATTGATAGAGTAAATGAAGCTCTCATAAAGCAAGTTTCATTGTATGTAATTTTGATTTGATCGATTATTATACGGAATTTAAATTGAAGGCACTAGACTCATAAACTGGTGAAAGTGGTACATCTGTACTTGGTTGTTTTATCACAAGCCCAAGTAATGTTCATGCTGTTTCGTGGGGTCTCAAAAAAGGAAACTTGTGCAGCAGAATGATGTTCGTTGGTGGGGGAAGTGGGGCTATTTCATTTTCGGAAGATTCTAGTCCAGCAGAGCGTCGCTTGACACCACAAAAGTGTCAGTGCAATACATTAAATGTAATGAAATTCTAAACATTCTGTTTAGGGACAAAGAAGAGAAACATTAACGTCGCAACTCAAGGACGCCCATGGCCAGTGTATTAATTTTGATTAAGAGGCCTTCTCACACAGCCCCGCAATAAACATGTATTAAACAGAAATGGGTACATCATTTGCATACTTGCTGGAGTCATCGACTTGAATTAAAAGCTTTGGCCAGGCCAATAAATACCGCAGTGGGATAGGGGGGTCGAGAGCGGTGGTCATCGATCTTTTCATGCAACCGTCCCATCCACACAGAGGATTCGTCCTGTCTTTGACTTTTGAAGCAGTCACTCTTGTCATCTCGAACGTTAACAGCTTGACCTCGCGGCCAGCATTATGGAGAAAAAAAAAACTGGGCAAGAGTACCCAGTAGTTAAAATAACTTAAATCCTAAATAATATTTATGCTACTACTGAAGGCTGTTTTCATATCAGAAGACATTAGTTAACAGTATTAATACTTTACATTCCTATCTGTGGACTCCACCACCATCAAAAGATGAAATTAGCTCAATAGTTTTGGTGTTTTAAAAATTAATTTTCATTTCAGACTTCTGTTTATAGACTTGTATGGAATATGTTATCCACTAATCCACATCAAGTTAATGTATTTTAGGATGCATAATTTTTTCCCTATTAAAATAAATCTTCATACGTTAAAAAGTCTAAATTCGCGTAATATATTATGATTATATTAATTAAGATGTATTCATATTATTTACACCCGTCCTCGGCCTTCCCCTCCCCCAACTCTTCCCAAAACCATACTCATACAAAAAAACTCGCGACGGCCACTTTGAAATCAAGCCTAACCCCATTAATCCAATGATGCCCAGGACAGTCCGTGCCATCACGTTCTGTAATCGGTATCTCAAAGCTTCATCTTGGGGGAAGGAGGAATAAGAAAAACAGCAGAGCGTGCGTTACGGTATTCCTTAACGTATAACGGGTCTGGTCTTGAGAAAGAAGGACCAAACATGTCTGGAGCATAGATGAATATTTACTGATTCACGACTTAAGCTGGTGCAGCGTATTTAGGGAATACAGCCAAAAACCGAAACAGAATGCGAATCCTCAACGTGGGCACATTGAGTCCGGTGACAGCCTGTGTTAACCAGACAATAATAGCGTCCAGCTAGCCACAGACGTCGCGATTCTGTCAACGCGGCCCGTCTTATTCCCACAGTTGAATCAATGAGGTACCGGTTAGTTCGGACGTTGTACTGTCGGCTAATGCTATGTCATCGGGGTTACATTTAATTAAACAGCCCTTAATACACTTAAAGCCTTGAGAACGTACACTTATACCTTCTCAACTGACCAAACGCCGACTGTTAGAGCATGCCTACGTTCGCCAAACACCGATAGTGAGATTTGATTAACGTCCTGTAACATGATGCTCCAATAATGATTTGCCAGCGGGAGTTGATCAATGACCAGACATAAAATTCTAGAATCAGGAGTATCTTCAAGGTGGCAGTTGACAACATGACTACGCTCAATCGAAGCCATCAAATTGAATTAAGAGACACGAGCTAGGAGGTGGTTGGCTTGGGGTGGGTGAAAGAAAGCAAGACAGCGAAAGGATTTGTGCGGGCTGGCGAGTGACTCTTACCAGACACAGGCCAGCTTGGCTGATACGGTCAGAAACTAGGGATGAATTCCTGGCTCTGGGTTTCGGTGGTGGTCAACTTTTTTAGACTAAATTCCCCTCTCTAGTGTCTACTCTTTGGCCTGTGCCCTCCCTCCTTCACCCATTCGTTGTTACTTAAAGATTGATCGGGGGGCAAGCTGCGAAGCTCTATCTTTATGTTGTCTCACACAAGACGACAAGCCTGCGATTTTTGTCTTCTTCATGCACTTAAAAGGCAGCTGTAGACCGACAGGCTAATGGACATGACAGTCGACGGATGAAGTGGTCCAGTTCCCCAGGGCAATTTGAACTCCAAATAGTCTGAGGAGCGTGGGTTCTTTTAGAAGTCGGCTATTGATAACTTTATTCTTAACAACGAAAATGCCCGACAAATGCAAGCTAATTCTTTTTATTTCTATTCCTCACTTCCACACGCACACATACTACGCAATGGCTGAACCCTGATGACCATACCATAAATCAGAAATCTAGATAACTCCGGGGTCTTTCTTTTATCTATATTGCGTTTACTTATTGCGGAAATAATTTATTTAACAGAAAAAAAAAACTGGATAGATGTCGAAGATAAGGAATGATACCCATTAAACCTACATAAAATACTTTTGTTCTCATGACTTCCGAATACACTGTATATCTTGTATAACCAACAAAAGTAGGGAAGGGTAGGAAAGGAAGGGAGGGGGGAGAGAGAGAAAGAGAGAGAGACAGAGAGAGAGAGAGAGAGAGAGAAAGGGGGAGAGAGACAGGCAGATAAGAACGGAGAAAGAAGTGTTGAAATGTTATTAAGAAAATTGTTTAAATTCTAAAGCAGGTAGAAAAACTCCTAAAGGTTGGAGGGAAAAAAAAGTATTAAAAAATCGAATTTCCCTTTTCTTAATCAAGCGGGTATTTCCGATGGTATTCCGGCTCCAACCAAGATGACATTCCTCCTTCCCTCACTCGCAAGTCCACTTTTTTTTTTATTCCTTCAATCGATGGCAGTAAAAGGTTATAAGCGATGTGAGAGAACAAATGAGAAGTGCATGCCCAAGACTTGATGACTTTCAGGACACACGAGCGTAACTGGTGCTCACGGTTCTGGAATGACTAAATCCAATGGAAGGGGGTTACAATGAGGTGGCTAGTGAGGATAGATGATCAACAAGATATTCTTCTGATAAGGAGTGGACCAACTCCGCGGCTAATGGCCATTGATAATTAGATAGGCTTAACACCGGGAAACACTAAAACACTTGAACAGAATCCTTGTTTTAATTTACACGGCGTTATACGCCCATAGTTTCCCTTGATCCAACCTCGCGACCACTTCCCC
>MUZC01001143.1:95401-140098 GCA_002072015.1 Radix auricularia | reverse complement strand
TATATATATATATATAACTTATTTGGCATTTTCACCCCTTCAAAATAATGTTTTCCTTATTTTGTATGTTAATATTACGTCTATTGCGTAACGATATCTCAATTGTAAATAATTTAATTTCAGAATATTTTTGTCAACATTAACAAAATTACGTATTTACGCTAATCAAATATCAAGAAAGAAAGCACGTTTGCTATTTTAAAACGCACCCTATTTTTCTAACAACACTAATTCAATTGTGAAAACAGTTTGTTATATTTATGTTGGAGATTCCCACTAGCCTGCTGGTTGAAATGTAGTTAAAGTTACCCCCATTCTTTATCTAGTGTCTATATTTTAAATACTTGGAATGTCATTCGAAAATAACACTCCCCGGTGGCACGTGAATACAGAGCAATTTCCAATGCTAAATGCTGACCCTATCAAAATGAAATAAGCGACTGGACTGAGAGACTCTTCCAAATCCACAGAATCTAACATTTTCACCGCGTGTGCGTGCACGAGAGTGTTTGCACATGTGTCGGGGACACAAAGATCCCAGAAGCTCATCTTTCTGATTTCTCAAGAGAGGACGAACCGTGTATCCGGAGCATACATCACGGAAGAGCTGCGCTCAATACATGGGAACGGAAAAATGAATGGGAAAAGATGGAAGCTTTTGTTTTTATTTCTTCAGAATACACCCGTTTTAAATCATGCGTTTATTTTTTATAGAAAATTTTAATCTTTCCCTCACATATGATAGACAGTGGTTAGGGGTCAAAATAAGCGAAAGGCAATAAATGTAGAGCCTTAAATGACTATCATTTATATATTTTTAAAAAAATAATAATTAAAATGCTCGTTTTGATGCTGAGCTGAGATCGTAGTCGCATATTCGATCTGACAATATTCAATTACTTTCTTTTCTTTCTATGAATCATTTTAAAATGTCAATCTCAACCTAGTCTGTTTTATAAAACACTCGCATAAGACATGAACGAAAAACAAAGGGTGGGGGAAATGTTGGGGACAGCGTGGGTTTTCTGAGAGAAGAATGACAGAACGGCAGATGGGTGAGAGATTGGACAAGTGTTTCCGAATTCATTTTTTCCCCTTTGCATTTCTGTTGTGTATACTGTAAACTAGAAGAGAAAACGCACAAGTCTCCGTTACAATATCGAGTTATTTACAATCCAATTTTACGCTATAGTTATCAGATTCTCTGGCAAGGGAAGATTTTTCGTTGTAACTTTCATATTTTAACAGACTTTATTCAGTTGATCGCATTGATGTGTGGCTATGTGCCGTTTGTTGGTGATGCCATTAGTGGTTTGTTGTGTTCCACATTGCACATGGATTTTTTTTATTAAAAAAGTGGTTTGCAATCCTAGGAGGGAAATTGAGGCGTCAGTAAAGAATGACACTCAAGGCCCCATGTCAGCCACAATGAGGTCACGCAACCCACAAATACATACATGTTCAATCAACGGTTGAAGAAATAAGCGGAAATAATGCGCCCAAGCCAACTCCGCGCCTTTCTCCCTTTTAACAGTCTCACAAACAACTCGCTGTAACTCTCACAGGCAAAATATTATTTCCTCCCCGGGTTCGTTAAGATACAACCTCTGTAAGCCGATGTTGGGGCAGGTTGATAGTAGTATCAGTCATTGATAAGTCTGGCTGGGGCAATGTCAGGCGCTATTTTATAATTGTGACAGTAAAGTTCCTAAGAATGTGTTCATTTCAATAAATGTAACAATGACGTCTTTAAAAAATTGAGATGTTTAAAATACCATTAATATGAAAACCAGCGGATACATTGATAACAAATAGTTTAAAAAGTAAGGCACCAAAAACGAATTCATCAAATTTATCACGCTTCCCTACACCAGTTGAGGTTTTCCACAGCCCCAAATAAAACCAAATAGCAAAACGATAATCAATCTGGGATATTTCACTGAGCTTACACAAATAAGGGATCCTCCCAGGAGTGATCGTTTGATTTCACGTTGCCAGTTCTTAAATACTGTTTTAACCGTTTCAAACAGTCCACGTAAAACCATGATTTCTGACCAGACCCGTATTTTGGGTAATGCGATGGCTCTTGGTTTTACGCAATTAGAGAAAAGTACCAGTGGGTATCAACGTTTGACTGTGTAGCCCCAATGTGGCATACAAATACATTATACAGCGTTTAATAGATTTATCCCCGACAATAAATGGTCTTTGGGGGGGGGGGGGTTCGCTACCATTGCGTTTTGTCAGAGTTCTATTATTGATCCAACGATTGAAGGGTTTCCAACGTTAAAGACCCGTGCGGTGCCAGACGGATGGAAAGAAAGGGTTATAGCTTTTGTTTGGGTGCCCAATCCAATAAATGTGTCAGGGGACGAGTGACAAAGCTCCTACAGTGGAGACCCAAGAAATCTAACTCAAACATTAGGACAATAAAATAACAGACACTTTTTATTTAGTTAAAGAACCCGTTTGATTTGGAGAAGCTTATTAAAGTTGGTAATATTTAGGAAACATTTAATTTGTTTAAGCCTATACAAAATTAACCAAAAGTTTCCTGGAAAAGCGTGAGCATACGGCTTTAAACGGATACATAAACAGAATTAAGGGGCGGAAGGGCGGCGAGGAGGGGGCGGGTGAAACTTAATAATGTCTTTAAAAGAGGGATGAGGGGGAGAAGGAGGAAGCAATAAGGAATTGTAATCTAAAATCTAAGGGACAGGAAAAGGCAATGGAACTCCGACAGGAAATGCATCCAAACTTTGACAAGATTTCCCTTAATATAATTGGTCACGCCTAACTGCTTGTAGGATTATCATGCAAGCCTTTCACGCTAACAGTTTCAAAGACTACTGAGTAATAACATTTCGAACCGGCCGACATCTCCCCAAGAACCATAATCTTGTTGATCAGATTCCACCACTAAAAACGAGAGCGGGGCAAAAATTGTCACCTCTGTGTGTGAACTCTCCCATCAAGTTATCCTGCATCGCCTGGTTTGGTCTCCACATATTCATATTTGATGGCGCAATGGATTTTATAGGCCACCAGGGAAGGCCATATGTTGCTAGGGAATCGCACTACTTTGTTCCAGGCCAGTCAAGAATTATTAATAATAATCATTGGGAAAAACGACTCCTGAGGCTAGGGCCGGTCGTGTAATGGGTGCGATTTTGGGTGGCACACCCGCCCGGCGGCCTCTTCTCATTATGTAAAGAGGTAACCGGAGTAAGCGGCTACAAAATATTCCGTGACGAGATGGGGGATAAAGTGCTGGCCTGTCATAACAGACCGGGATGGGGGACAAGGTGGTGGAGGGTTTTACATTGACCATACTATTATCTCAAGTTACTGCCTTGGTAAGGATTTGAGGAGGATAATGTTGAACACTGAATTTCTAAAATGTATATATGCAACACAAATAAACGAACGTCAACCATAACAATGTTTTGTCAAGGTAAATTGAAGGCTCACTTTCGTTTTATTGAGGATAGAACAGATACAGATATTACTGGTATAGGAATGGTGTAGGCAGAAGAATAAAAAGAATGTATACAGATGACCAGAACACAACCTCAACATTTAAATGGAAAAGCTTTTAAACCGTCTTTCGTAAGATAGTCACGTTTGACTGCCAAAATAACAGAAAAAACCATTTCCGAGAGAGTGAATCCAGGGTTAGAAATAACAAGGGAACCGAGTTGTCTTTCGTGTGGTCTAGCACTGCTTTGCCAGGCGACCACAGAATTCAACTCTAACAAAATTCCAGCCAATTGGACTGGAGGTGGAGAAATGGTCCGTTGTTGATTCAATGCTTGCCCATTTCGTCACATTGGTTTGAACAACGGCCCCCACGAAGTCAGTTACCACCACCACCACCAATGCCACCAAGTAAAGATGGCCGTCCACTTGCCGGCTTGTTTTTATAACCCTGGTAAAGGTGTCAGACCAGATGAGGACGTCAGTCTGAGATGAGAAGTTGGTGTTTAAACAGAACGCTGCTTTATCGTAGTATCTCTGAACTCTGGGTCGGATGATATCTTAAATAGATGGTTTTGGAGTAGAACAAGCGCAAACATAGCCTACAGCAGGCAAGAATACCAAACATCATTGATTTCCTGGAGAGACGTTCAGGGACCATAGGGTGAAAAGTCACAAGGGATGACCGATCTTTGGACTAAATGCATTTTTCCCACTTTAAAACAAGGGCGTTCTTTTTTCACCATTGGATGCTAAATTAAATTAAGGCATACTGCTAAACCCTAATAGATTCATAAAAACAAAATTTAAAATGAATAAATAAAATTTAAAAACCCACTCACATAACAACAACATAAAGCAGAGTCCGATAAGGTGATTTTGGTTACCTCCGAAAACATCCTTAGACGAGTTGTTCTTCATTAACCTACTTCATTAAAAAAAAAAAAAACCTTCTTTCTGCGATATTGATACCACTAGATGCTGGCTGATTATCACAGATAATAAACTGGCACCGTTTGGCCCAAAACCTATCGGCCACAGCAGTATTACATCCGGTGAGTTTCAAGGAAAAACCATTTGCGCTGAGGCTGACGGGTATCTTCTGTGATCGTGTTACAGCAGGTCAACTCTTGTGCAAAGCGTGAGCATCTTATATTGATTTTTTAAAAATTAATTGATTGATGTTCCGCTGTTCAATATTTTAAAGCAAGTGAATAAATAAACCCCAGCTCTGGGAATCGGTTATGGTAACAGGCGGCACACAACCCAACAATTTAACCGTTTTATTTGCCCTCGTGTTGAACGCTTCTCCCCTCCCCTAAACACCCACCCCACTCCGAATTTGAGACTCCTGGAATAGATCAATAACGCGTGACACCAGCTAGCGTGGACCAGATAACGGACGATGTGAAAACTTCTACTACAGCAATCATCTAGAAATCAGCGAAACGCTTGGTCAATTCTGTCATCAGAACTATCGTTTCCATCACTTCTAAGTTCAAAGCAACGTCTGCTTGCTGACAAGAAGGACCACTAACATCATGGACTTCTTTGGAAAACGCCTCATACTCTCGAGCCTTACATTCCTGGCTACTCACGATTGTTGCCATGTCACACATGATACACATACACATAAAATTTACATTCTTACTAGATGATTTTTCTTCTTTCCTTTCGTGGTGTGTGTAACATAATCTTAAAACATGCGTATCTTTTTTTCTTTCTTTTTTTTGTTTGTTTAACCATAAGCTTTTCAAATCCAATTTTCCCATATATACCTTTAAAAATTTAGCTTCACATCTGAAATTTTAGAGTGTTTCCATGTTTTTCCGTTTCCGTTTACTTTTGTATTATATCTTTTATTTATTTTTGGCAAACATGTTCCACCAAGAGACAAATATCTTTTTCTCCCGGCCCATAAGAAGTCCGGCGTTTATAGTCGGGCATTAATTTCCCAACCCAAATTCCAAGTCTATGCAAAAATTGGTTTCACTGGGAGGGTCAGCTGCATAATCGAAGCGCTGTAAAGGACAGCATCCCTATGAAGACTTAGAAATCAATTTGGGCCAGATCTGTAATTGTGGGGATTTTGTCACTGGGGAAATTACTGACGAGGTTTGCATGGGCTTGAGGGACGGGTAAAACTTGCTATCACCTCTCTTCTAGTCGTCGTCCCCGCCCCCTTTTTTCCCCCATCTCGTCTAACCTTGTGGTTTTCCCGACCGACAATTCTAGTGCTTGGGCGATGGATGATTCCAGGTCCAGCAGTAGACCGTAGAAGCTGTTGGAAATGGGTAACCGGGAAACGCGAGGAGGGTGTGGGCACGGCTCGGGGAGGGGGTTGGCGTGGTGGGAGTAAGCTAGCCGAAATAATTCATGAGGAACATGACAAGAGACAACAGAGTCGGTCCACGGCTTTGGCTAGGCTCGTGCCTCCTGCTAATGCCATCCTGCTACCTTTCGGTGAAAGCCACCTGCCAGCCATCAGCGAGCCCAGGGGAAATCATTCATCAATAATTGACGAACCTTGCGTGACAAAAAAAGAAGCCATTTCCCCGGGACCACTCGGGTGTGCCCCAAAGGCGCAGACACCGCTCATAACGAGACTGTGTGCTACAATGGCGTTTAGTGTACCGTGCTCATAAATGCTACAACGGCTTCACTATACAAACACTGACCATAAATTCCTCGGGTAAATGAAGGCTGGTTATCAATTACTAATAAAGTGATTGTGACATTCCGGGCAAATATTAATTTCCGACGCGACAACTGAAGAAATCGAAGCCCAACAGTTTCATTTGGGGAAAACTGATGAAGAGAGAAAAAAAAAGGGGGAGAGGGAGCCAACCATCACCCACTTTTCAACGTCAGTTATATAACATTTAGCATATGTGCTTGTGTCACTCCACACCCAAACAACTAACAATCTTCCTCTCTTGTGTTTTTTCATGCCATGGCGGCATCTGATAAACGGTTGACTGGTAAAGAACAGAGAGGGAGGAAATTAATAAAATATGGATGCATTGACAACAGCCCGCGGGGTGGATGGGGAAAGCCATTGAGTCGTGGCATTCAGTCATTACATGTAAACGCTGGGAACGCGCATATATGGGGACAACATAGAGGAAAGCAATTTACCAGAGTAAATTTGCAAGGTATAAAATGACACATTTCTCCCTTGACTGAGAGTGAGTAGCAATTATACTGCACCAAATGATACCAGCACCACATATAGCTTGCAGGTACACTACGCGTGCGAATGAATTGTACATGATTCAAGGTTCGCAACAAAGCAAGCAGATACATGTCACGACCGGTATGATATTTACCAGTGATTCTCAAACGTTAGAGAATTGTTATTATTATTATGTGGTGGAAAAAAACAGTTTAAAACGGTTACTGTTAAGCATTGCCAAACCAATTAATTAACAGATGAAATATATATATTTTATGTCACTTGTCCCAGTCCCATTTATTGTCCATCAATATACCTCTTCCCAAAGGACTCTTCTCCGTGGACTATAAACTTTAATGGGCCACCATTTTATGATTTGGTTTTATACCCCGACCCCTTCTCTTCAGGATATCCTTTAGTTTCTGTATCTCAACAAAGCAATCTCGTGTGCAGAAATTGCTAAATCAGAAAACAAATTTTCACCAACATGATAGGTTTCCTTCTTTCGGTGTCTATATAAATTTAAATCAAACAAAGCTATAACAAAATTTTTGAAAAATAAATAAAATATTGGAATAATCCGGGATTTCTGGCTAACTTTCAAGGACTCAGACACACGTTGTCTGTGAAAACACTGAGTACCAAGTAACTGGATATATTTTCACTATCTCAGAACCGCTCAGCCAATGAGGCGCTAATAGAGATTTAATTATTCATGATGCTTCTGCTCCGGCCGGGTTTCAAAACAAATTGAATAGCGGTCGGCACAGACCCGTCTGTCCAATACACGGCAATGGATCCGACGTTTCTGACATAACGATAACCTACAGTGGCGGTGGGTGAGGCAGCCAGTGGGGACGGAGGAGTAAACAAGGGAGCCAGCCAAAATAGGAAGGTAGCTTATCCGTGTCATTTGATTCCATACAGTACTCTGCACGCGATACGTCTCCTGACGCCACTGGTGATCCGAAATAGATTGGGCTCAAACTTTTTCAACATTAATTAATTATGCTGCCATGACCGGCTTCGCTCAATAATCATCTTTTTCTTACAATGTTCCGTCTCAGTCCTCTTTCACAAACGCAGAGCACATTCAAATGAAGTTTTTATGAAGTGTATCCTTTGCTTTTTTTTTTTAAAAAAAAAAAGGGGGGGGGGGGGAGTTCGTTAGGATGTTGGGGGCGGGAGAGTAAGAGACTGGAATAGCTCAACGGGCCGGAAATAAAGAAATAGTACACACTTATTTAGATACTCCATTAAATAAATAAATTTATGTAGGAAAGCGTATCCTTGCATTTTAAATTACTTCCCGTTGTACACCCAAAGGTACATTTGAGTAAAGCGTGTTATATACATTATCTAGTTTCAAAGCCGATAACGATAATCTTTAATTATCTTGTAATAAATAATAATTTGTTAAAATGTATATATAGTTATTTTATTAAAAGTTACATCTCTAAAACATTTTTTTTTAATGACCTAACTAAAAGCACGCGTAACCAATAAAACAAACTGTATAGCATAAAAAGCCATCGGAAATTATTCAGGGCTGTCCTTTAGACTGTTACACGTACACGAAATAGTGATAGTGTCGCGCTGTTTAATTGCCTCAGTATTACGGGACTGGTGCATTTTCCTCAGTGCCCAGCCCAAGGGGCACGAAATACATCTCAAATTACCTTCATCGAGTGGAGGCGAGAGGGGAAGAGGAGCTGAGGTTAGTAGGAGAAACTCTACTGAAAATGTCACAGTGAATGGAAGATTGGTGCTCAACTTAAGCCGAGGTGGGCCACTCGGCGCACAGATTGAAGCAGTATTTACTACTAAGTTACTAAGACTTATGACCTGGATCGATGTTTATACAGTGAAAATAATACGAAACCAGCAGCGAAATGTTTATCTGCAAATGGTTTTTTAATTATTTTTGTTAAACAAATTTTTCAAATGGTTAACTGCCGACAGTAAATTGTGCTTTCGTAAAAAAAAAAGAATAAAAAGAATGTTAAATAGTAATTTAAAAATAATGTTATTAAAATGTATTGAAATTTCTCAAATGAGTTAAGTGAGGATTGAAATGTGTGTCAACATTATTAAGCGAAAAGGTAACTATTTATTTAAGATTTTCAGATCACATGGAGTTAAAGTTTAAGCCGTCACCTTAACTCGCGTTACCGTAGCTTTTATTTTTGATAAATGAAATCAACAAAACCATGTCAAGGGAGCCAATCATAAGCATATTGCTATTTTGGACATAATATAATGAGATGTACTTAAGTTACCTTAACTTTTTTTAATGTCCAGATTTAAAATTAATATCCCCCAGAAGATATACCTGAAGAATTATCAATACTCCAATTTCCAAAGGGTTTATCATTTTAATAGAGGAAATATAATACCCGAATGAATATTCACAATTGAGTGCCCCTACATTAATATAAAGGACTGCCCAATAATTGCAAAGAATAACGCACAAAACGGGGAAGTGGGTATTGTTTATAAAGGGATTGAAGGAGCGCGTCAACATGCTATTTGTTCTTGAATTAGCTACAAGTATAATAACATTAATAGTCTCCATGAATTGAATGGTGAATATTTGTAGCCGAAAAAACTTAAAATGGACCAAGATTTTAAACTAAATTTATTTCACAGATTAATTATTACTGATCTACTCATAGATACGTATTTATAAACTGGGCCTTTATGGCGCGAACGGCACATGTAACAGTGAATCAACTTTTTTTTGTTGTTGTTGATGTTCAAAGTGTTTTATTTTGTTATTATTAACAGCTATTTATGGGTGTTTCATTATAATTTTAAAAATAATTTTTATCCCGCTGTCTGAGATATTCCTATTTCAATAAAGAATTTAAAAAAAAATTAATCTGTCTATTTTATTCGCTGAAATCTCTTAGACTTGAAAAGAAATGGGTGTCCAGTGTTTTAAAAAGAGGATTATCATATCTTAGCGCACTTTGACGATTTACGTTCAGATAGTAACACCCCATCTGCTCAAAAAAGACAAAGATTAGTGAGATACGCATGTAACAATTTCAAGGTTATAAGATGGTCTGACTCAAATACTTGAACGGTTTTGGAGAGGAAATAGGGGGGGGGGGTCCTGACCACGTGGTGACCCTTTACATATGTGCTCGTAGTGATATAATACAAATGGTCAGGCCATGGATTGGCGCTGGGGAGATAGATACTTGCCCAGTCTCATGCCAAAGAGGCCTGTATAGCTAAAGATAACTAAGTTGAACTAATAGAACAAAGCCCGATGTTATCACTTCCTATCAAAACCAACCACCCAACCCCAGTTGAATGCGTTCATAAGCTGACTTGATCACAGGTCACAATGAACTGATAGCGTGAACTGTGTTCCGTTATAGACTGAAGATCACAAAATTGGGATCAAAATTCGCCTACACAACAGCGCACCGCGTTTTATAGTGTGTGTGGCAAGAGGATTTGGGGGGGGGGGGGGAGATGGAGGCAGAAAACATATCTCGCTTTCTTAGATAAAAATATTTATAATATTCTTAAAATTATACACGATTATGAAGCATTAAAAAATTATGAGCGGCTTTTAACAATGTACATTTTTATATGTTTGGATTTGAAAAAATCATAAGCCGTAACAGATGGCCTTTTATATTAATACTTCGGATGTTACAAGTTGTTTAACAAGTACAAGCAAGATCCCAGTGAAAGTTTTTTCAAGAGTTGTACCACCAACTTTTATTTTCATAAATTTAGTGCTAAGGACCAATTCAAGTTTAGGCAAGACGATGGCGTCTTCCGTCATTTGAATGTAAACAACTTAAACGAACCTATTCATCGGATAAGGAGCCGCCTGTGCCCGCTCGGTCTTTCAGAAATACATGTGCTCTGGTGTCGTGGCATAATATTTGGGTCGCTGTGTAAGAGCTAAGACTGCCAGGAACTATACAAATAGGACATTCTTTTCACACTTTTTTTTAAAGCAGGAACAGAACAGGGGAAGGGGGGATATCCAATGAAAACGATATTTTTCTACTTGAGATTGTCATTTAGCGTTGGATTAGAACTGAATGGGTCGAGGTTTGGACTACTAAAAGGGCACAGGGCATTTAGAGTGATATGAATACAATCAACCATAGAGGTAAAAAGGAAAGGGGATCGTATGATCATGAATAGCTGTCTTAGTATTTCTCATGATCACCGTGGAAAGTGCCAGCAATGTATGAACGAACCCGAGACCTCCTTAAATTACCCGTTGGTTGAAAAATCAATATCAAGGAGTCATAAATAAAATATGTCTAAGTTAACTAGACGGACGAGTAAACTTGCAGGGACAGAGAAGACAAACAAAAGTGCTATCTACACCGCTCAGAAAGGGGACATTTCATCATTGATTTGGCAAAATTTTTTGTATTTATTTAACCGAAATTAGTTAGGTCCAAAATCAGAAACACAATAATACAACCGATTTAAAAAAATTGATGTACGTGTCTTTGGTTAATTTAAAACTGAAATTGTAAGAAAGCTTCGATTGTAACGGAGTCACAATTGCTAAAAAGCTTGTTTTGGAAATAAAAGATATCCCAATATTTAGATTAACGTTGAATTTGACAGTATATTAGACATTTAATCGATAATGTAAGGTAAGACATATAGTTCTTACTGATACTAATATCTTTGAAGACCAAAGTCAGACGTAACCATTTCAAAAGACTAAACCAATAAATCACTTTAGCTTATAACTTGTTGGGTGCCCTTGAATTTTCCCACCATTTTGAGAAGCCTTATAAACTGCTTTTAAAAAATCACCCTAAAATGTAATATAGTTTGTTTTATGTTTTTTTAAGCCGTTGGAGTTAAATTTGAAAAGATATTTTAAAAACATATTTTTTTTGAAAGTATTGTGTGGGGGTGGTAAAGGCATGATCAGACAGCACAGCAGAACACCGCCAAACGGCACGATTGTGGTGATAGTGTTGAGAAAGTTCTGATTGACTGAGTAAATATGGCAATCATATACACACTTGTGGTCGTGTATTCACTTGTTTGAAATAGGAAGCTTTTCTTAAAACTAGGTGAAGGTGCATGACGTGTCGGTAACTGAAAGCTGCCGCCGTGCGGGACACACCCCGCTGCAGCCAATCATTTCATGGGAAATGAGCATTTGAACAAATCTATAGCCGAGGTGTGTAGGTATGATATGGCGGCAGGTGTGGGGGGATAAATTATGAACAGAACTTTGAGCGGCCTTTTTTTTTTTTTTGGTGTATAAGTAGCATGGTGCAGTATTACGGTGGAATATTAAATATTCAAGGCAGACACTTTAAAAAAATAAAGATCTCATATTACTTGTCATTGTGGTAACAAATCATTTGAGAACGGGTGTCGTCTACACTCATAAATATGATTATGCAATATGCATTTATAAAGAATTTTTTTTAAAACCCAAACATTTCTCAATTTGAAACGCAACGGGTCTGGACGAAGGGGGGGGGGGTTGTGACCAGTGTACCAGCCCTTCTATCCTTCAATCAAACCAAAGGGGAAAAATGATATTTTGATGGAGCCCCTAAACATCACAGGGTGGACGGTGACAGGAATACAGATACAACACTGCCGCAGCGTTTATGTTATCCTGTTACAGCAGCCCAGCACACTGAATTAATTATGCGCACCTAATATTAGCCAGGAAACAGATGGAGGCACTTCAAAGAAGAAGAAAAACCTATTGATATTTGATAGTTTCCTACATCAATATCAGTGAGCCTGCTGGGTCCAAGTGGCAAAATGTTTCGTGAATTAAAGTCCATTCGTGCAATTAATCAGAAAGGAGTCGGGTTCGATCAATTGTTCAAACCTGTGTATAAAAAATGGACAGTCGTTGTACAATATTTAAACTGAGAAGTGAACTGTTGTAGCGGTCAGCTTTGCATGTGCATCGTTTAGGCAGACAAGGCTGACAGCGTGGGAAAATGATCGTCTCGCTTTTATCTCGTTGTAATTAAACTCAGCGAGTTGTTAGCCAATAACTGATAATAGATCATTAGGTTTCACTTGCTTAAAGTAGAAAAAATGAAGACGATATAGAATCGATTCATATTTAGTTCCAGCATTTGAAATTTTAGGGGAAAAGTTGTCTGATAGATCTATGACAGATTAATTTTTAGTAAGTTTATGGTAGCAATTAGTCTCGTATATACGTCAAATATATATTAGTAATAAGTTCCTTTTAAAAATCAATAACAGAATCTTATCAATTAAAATATGTGTACTTTTTTGTTCTAAAATTACGCTTGCTTTGTGTCTTTTGTTCACAACGATAACCTTTTATAATTATCTTTACCAAGAATGTCTCTCGGAGCCACTAACGCTGAGTATTAGAGATCACTAGAGGAAAAAAAACAACAATCAACAAAAACTGAACGTTAAACGTTCTCCATGCCTCACCCATCCATATGTTCACGTCAAACTAATTTATTCAGACCCGACCTTTAGTTTTAATCCTCGGGCTGTGCTAGGCCATCATCATTATTGCTACACACAAAACAATTAAGCCCTCCACCACCACTCAACCCCCTTTTTCCTCGGCTCGGTCGACGCCCCCCCCCCCCCCGCGCATCTTTCCCGAATTTTCCTCCCTTATATTTTGCCATTTTTCTTTTAAAGTTAAAGGGGAGCTGTTCCGCTGCACAGTGCAAATAATCTATGATACGATAAAGCAGATTTAGAGAATTCTAAAGCCTGATCCACATAATGTCAGATAATTTCAACACTTGCAGCATTGTAGCTTCTATTCATAGTTTCAACGTCCAGCTCTACCGGGTTATTAAATGCGGGCTCACAGCCTTACCCCAAAAAGTATTCTCATAATTACAGTTAAAAGTAATTTTTAAAACGACTTGGCGTGACTTTAGTGGCGGAATTTTTTCTCTAAACCATGTTTCTTAAACTCCAAATCTTCGGAATTCCTTTCAAATGTTCGCTGAAAGCTGAAAACTACCCACAGAGAACGAACTTCAGCTTGGCTGCTCGGAATCAGATAATGCTTTGTAAATTTCAAATGTGT
The DNA here is from genome assembly GCA_002072015.1 of Radix auricularia. Classification (NCBI taxonomy): domain Eukaryota; kingdom Metazoa; phylum Mollusca; class Gastropoda; family Lymnaeidae; genus Radix; species Radix auricularia. Next base: position 126,380 of record MUZC01001143.1, on the reverse strand, counting down.
ATGAAATGATGTTAGAGGGGGCATTAAACCCTCGCAAGTTCACCACACACATGTTTACACAGACGGAATCGAATGTTCTTTATTTGCTGGCATATTACAACGAAAGATAGGAGGTGTGTGTAAAGTGAGAGGGGAGGGGGTTGCGCGATTGCCGACATTGATTTTCAAAACATCAATACAATGACAATATTTTAGTCAACTCAACGGAAGCTCGTGTGAGCTGGAGGGTTGATTGAGTGATGTAAACTAGGGTGGAAAGGGGAGAGTTATTGTTCCGCCCTGAAAGAACGTGTGTGGTACTCAAGACACTTGGGCAACTGATTAAGTGGAAAGATGGAGAAGGGGAAAAGGAGCATTGATAAAACACACGAATTCAACATGATTTTAATACAGTTTTTAAAAAATGCACAACAAATAAGCGCACCTTCTCCACCAACTCTTCCCCACCTTCGTAAAAAGTTAGATTGAGTAGGCGTACAAGCTTCAACCCTATAACAGTGTATTGAATGAATTCTCTTCGAACAGGGACGGAGCTGTGTCACTGAAGCTGAGTGTTATTCACCAGTGTGTACCAGCTGGTGTTTGGGACGTAGCAACCTTATAGATTATGGCGTCTATTAAAATTACCCTTTCAAGGGAATAAGGAAAACAAGATTCGTTGAATTATAATAACTAATTCAAAGGTATTCCACAGATCACGAAAAATGTGAACTTGTAGAGTTAAACTTCAGAGTGACGTAAGGAAATGGTTTGTTAATTACTCACCCAATAATCACATACAATAGTACACCTGTCACCAAAAATAATGGGTTAGTGTCATTGGGACTGGCGTCTAATAGTAATCAACGAGGCACTAGTACCGTTTGTGGTACATCTAAATTCAATCGTACCTGAAGCTACCCGGTACTGTTCAATCACAGTATACAACTGCAACAAATAACTTATTTTTAAAAATAAATTTAATCTTTTTAAGGGGAAAAAAGGTTAAAAACAAAATTTTGGTTTAATTTGAAATGATATGATATAGTTAGTAAAATAGATAATTAACAAATAGGCTAATGGTTATGTGTGTATTTGTGAGGGGCACAAAGTAAACTAGGAATTAAATACAATATACAATTAAGGTACACATGTTTGTCTATATCACCATTACAAAACATGGTGTCCTCGGTTTTTTTATCATTTAAATGACCCAACACAGGTCTTCTGGCTCTGGATGTTGAATACCCACATGGAAAATAATCTGGACCGCGTGTTGCTTCACACAAAAACAGATAACACAAGCCGACACGATCTTTTAATGACAGCAACTACCACCACCTGTTGACAACCAACTGTACAAAGCCATTTGAGCGGACTTTATTAACCAACCTTCCTCCATTCGGTTAATGTTGATAGCTCAATAGGCAACCTGGTCTATATTTCAAAGCATCCGTGTAAGGAAGTCTTCATTCTCTATACATCAGTGTTATCCTGTCATGGACTGACTAAATGTAAATAATTGTACAGTCTCTCAAACACAACTACACCTATGACATGCATTTTTTGAAGTTCAAACAAATTTCTAAACTCCAAAATTATGTTAATTGAACTCCTTAATAACTGTAGTAAAACCAAAAAAAAACCATTTAATTTTTCTAAACAACTTATTTTGACTAGTCACACCTCCCTCCTCAGCCCCCACAAATGATTAGAAAAACATGAAGATTGATTAAAAACATCACTGGTGATTTGATGTTTCCAAATGTATCATTAGAGAATATTACCCCGTACAAAAATTCCATTAAATGCAATCACCATTAGAGCACAGCTACGGCGAAAAGGGCAGGTTTTACAAGTGACCAACTAATAGTGTACTTTGACTGCAACACTATAGGTTGTGTTAATATAGCAACCGACAGTGTTTAAATTGATCCCCGTTTTATCTTGTTATAATGAGCTAGAGTCGATTCTTTGTTTATTGGAATCCATCCTCCCTCTTTGTGCACACTGGCAGCGATGTATCGATTATGCTAATAGAGCGGAGAATTATACAAAGATAAATTAAGGAGACGGTGTGAAAATATGTCTGTATGTGTACATTAAACCTTGTGTGCTGCCTAATGGTGGAAAGTGGCTCATGAGTCAGGTTAAAAAAATGAATTGGATGAATAAAGCAAATTTTTCATAAGAGTGGTACAGTAAACGTTTAAATATGGATAGTGTGACAAAAATTAAAGTGGACCTGAGGTATTGCGTGAATTTGAATACTTGGGTGTTAAAATGTGATGATATGATTTAGGATGCCGAGATGTCAGATTGAAGTGTTTATTGAGGTGTCAGTTACATGTTAATAACCAGGTGTCAATTATAAGTGCATGAATTTTGAGGTGTCAACTAAATGTGGATACAGAGCTTACGATTTTTCTTTAGTCGAATGGCTTTCCTATCCACTAAATTGTATCTATTGAATGGGTGGGAACATATGCATCCAAGGTTTATCACTGCGTTCATTATGCCAGTATTAAGAAGAAAGATTTAGGCACACAACGTGGACAGATATGGCAGTAACTATTTGACATTAAAGAGTGGTGATGCTGATTTGGGGAGGGGGGCGCAAAGGTCACTGTCTACAAATTCACTTACTAAAGTTAATGATGACATCACATTGGAATAGTAAGTTCTGATCCATAGAGGTGCGATGAGAAATAGCGAGTTTATTTTGACGGCCCTGTCACAAATGTGACACACAATTCAGTCGGTGGTATGCGACACATCTATGCTCTGTGTCTACCCAGACTGTTCTCTCTTCATTTTCCCACCATCCACAGCTCTAAGGGAGTGAAAAATTGCTGTAACACAAGCCCGTGTTTACCTGCGCAAGTGAACAATTACCAAACGATCGCCTCTTGTTGGGGCTGACAATTACTCCAAATTTAACAACCAATTTAAATGAGCTAACATGTTAGATAAAATCGATGCCACTTCCTTTGTTTGCCCCTCTAACGCATCATATAGTTAGGTAGCACAACGTTTTATTTATTGACAATCACACCAACATACATTTTGAAAGGTAGTTATAATCAATAGTTTGCAATCACATTATGTCATTAAGTTTGAAGCCCTTTATCTTTTTGGAAAAACAATTTTTAAAAAAATTTAGTTTTTATATTTGTGTATTTTTTTTTCTATGTGGGATAAAGTCAGGGTTAGGTAATCTATTGGACATGTTGAAAATGAGCCTAGCACGGGCACTATGGGCTAAGACCATTTTCTTTTGTCATTTAAATGTCTTCAACATGCAATAATCCAGCCCTGGTTCCGGTCTTCATAGCCCTTTTATTTCAGGCAGAAGTAGCAGTCAGGAACAGATGTCCAGTAAAATATCCAGTGGCAGATCACCGGCGGGTAATGGCGTTACCATGACCAACATCCCCACCCCTTCCACCGGCCTAACAACAATGGTCTCAGCGAGGCGATCGAGTTTATTGAATGAAAAAACATGAGCTTAAAACTGTTGGCATCACGATCATTAGATTTCTTACCCCGGTCAGCCAAGCAACAAGTGAATTACGGCTCGTCGCCCTCACCATCTCGGCCCATTACTGGCCTCAAGTTTGGAGGCTCGGAGTCATTGGGTTAAAGGCTTATTGATCGATGGTCCTGTGAGCCTTGTCTTCAGGTATTGATGGTGCTGAACTAGATGACCGTTCGACGAGATCACAGCCTTGCGTGATTACACACTAAGTATCAACTAATGTAATTAGATCAATCCAAAAACAAAGTCCAAGTCGATTGTTCCTCCGGGACATATGAAGATTCCCAGATACACGTTGTCGGTAATTACCGATTAAAATTCTATTTTTTAAAGTTGCTGATTACAACGTTGAGAGCACTAACATTTTTTAAATTGTTTCTTTGTGACAAAAAAGACCTGTTGAAAAAGTCTTCTATACACATCCTAAACCCCGATTAACCAAAAATGTAATTGGAGAATAAGGAATGTTAGTTTATCCCCATCACCCGTATGTTAAGCAATTTCCTTTTTTAAAAAAAAAAAAAAGGCTGTTAAGTTAAAACAGGATGTCAATATCGAAACATGCCATTAACTCTATAAGCTATAGGACCACATGTATTCGTGAGGATAATTAAACTACAAATGATAACGTATAATTAGTTTTGCGGTTTTGAAAATGTATCTTTAATAACTCTCAACGACTCAGTACATGTACATAAACCCCCCTGTAGAAAAACAGATGCTCAGTTTCTGGGATCTGTGCTCAGTTTCTGGGATCTGATAATTGACCAACGAGCCCAAGTCAGGGGTGGGCTTAGACACAAGTGTGTCCCTCACAGCTGACCCACCAGCTTGTACTAAAGTTGACCGAGACAAGAGTTATGATGTCTCACTCTCTGTGACTGTTGTGAGCTAGTGCGGGCTAGACATTCAATTACTTGTCCTCGACACCAGATATCGATAGGAGTTTTCTTGATTGGAGTTTTATTGCCAGTGAAGAAATCGGCGGGGGTATGGCATGGGGGCGGCAGTGGAGTTAGGATAAGACTTGGTGTATTTACAGCTGACGTATTGAAATAGGGCAAATGGTGTTGTTTTTTTTTTTTAATAAACCCTCAAGACTAAGAGTGATAAGAGAGGGTTAGTTGAAAATTGGTGTATGTGTTGTGTGTGTGTGTGTGTGTTTAGAGAGAGAGTGATTGAAACTTGGTGCGCTATAGTTGCCGGGTCCATTGAAGTCTCGTGAGGTTGATTGAACTGACATGAAGATGGAATGGGTTTATGTGAATAGTTAGCGAGACATCAATTACAAGTGTCAATAAGATGGGCCTGATGGGACGTCATAGGTATCCCAACATCAAAGTTATTAAAGGGAGAAGAAGAACAAATGATTAAGACTTATAGTGCAATGGTGGGTTGGGTGAGGGCGCACAGAATGATCAAAGATGTTAAAACTCACGCTGGGGGATGATGAATATTTCTCTAATATTCAAACGAAGGAAGATAAACTAAATTAGGCGAGTTTGGATATTGAGCCCGGGTGGACCCAATCAATCACCCGGCCCAAGAAGGCACGTCCTATGCTCTAAAGATATTCCCAACTTGACTGGTGTGCCACTCGACAAAACCCAGGAACCAGTGCTCCCTCCCCCCATATCATGTCTCACTGAATAGCCAAAGTAGCTTGATCCCGTCTTATTCGGCGGTCGATAGCTCGGTTTTTAATATAAATCAACAAACAACCCCCACCCCCAAAAAAATATAATAAAAATAAACCAAAACAAAAACAAACAAACCAAAAAAAAAAACTTCAATAAGATAGAGATCTAGAAGGTCTGTTATTCTGGGGAGGTTCAAAACGTGGAGAAAGCGCCGTTCATTACCACGAAGCATCCAAGTGTGAGACAGTATTATGACTGAAGCCTGTGGTATTTCCGAACAAATCCATCCTTGAAGGTTGTGTAGAGGATCTGACAGGGTGGTTTACACGATAGAAAAGAGAAACAAAACTTTAAAACATTGCTCTGACAACATAAGCAACTAAATTACATTTCAATGCCTAGTTGGGCAGAAGGTGACAGAGATAAAACTCGTGCATCAACACAGGCGACTTAAGTTTAAACGAAAGAAAGAAACAATGAACTGAAATGTATTAAGGGGGCATTAAAAAGCGGAAACAATTGTGTACAATGCTTTGAACCTGGTCATTTGAAGAAAAAAAAACCACTAATCAGATGACAACATGTCAATGTCAGTATTCAGTTAATATGAATTTTTCATTCTTTATAATAAAATCTTATAAATAAATATATTTATTAAAACTAATTTTATTTCACCGAAAATAGGATGTTTTCAACTGTAAACAAAGCACAAATGAAACGTTATTCAATAAATATGTTTATGCTAAAATAAAAACAAAACCGATGATGTCATCTTTCATAGCAAGGAGTGTACGTCATTTAAAGGGAGCAATTAATGGGCAAATAACTAGCTTCGAATCACGTGATGTAAAGCTACGAGGACAACCAATCGGGAATATCAGAACCCTGTTTTAACACAGACCTTAAACACAGATCAAAGATAATTACTGTACAGGCGCAGAAATCAATTATTGTGCAGCTTTGAAAGAGTGAGGCGAAAAAAACCTATGCAAATATGTTTTAATCCATACGAGTAAATGAAATGATGAAGCTGATGGGGTGGGGTGAATAAGGATATGCGTGCCTGGAAAAGCAAAGTGTTTTTTCCTCAAAGGAATATCTAATGTTTCCAAGCATTCATAAGACTCGACAAGAAATATGGAATCAATGACGTCATCATACATTAAGGGTCTTTAAAAAAAATAATAATAAAGAGATCGACTCACCAAGTCCTGTTTAAGGGAGATGGGCACGTACTGGACGTAGTAGTAGGGGTGCATCCTCAGCCGTCGGTAGGAATGGACCGCAATGGTGGACGGTGAGCGGAGCAAGCGCGGGGTGCTTGTACTACCGGCCGGGATGGCTGCGATAATGACGGCCGATTAGCCCCTCGCCGTCTCAACAAGTGCTGGGGAGTAAGGAGATGTTTCTGATGCTGGTGTCGCCTGTTGATGGCACCACCACCACCAACGGCACTACACTTTCTGGGGATGATGCGGGCCCAACTGTTGTTGCTGTTGCTGATGCTGATGCCGTGGACGATGGCTTGCTCTGTGCTATCCTTCCAACACAAAAATCAACAAAATGGATCACTCGTGCGGGCTGGCCAGGACGCGAGGCGCTGCGAGTGGTAGAAACAATAGAGGAAGATTCTTCCGGTGTTATTCTATGTTACGGTGGATGGCAAACCGGTACGACCGATGATGTCACAGATGAACAATCTGATTTCAGTATTCTTTTTTTCTTCTGTTTTTAAATGTTACCTTCTAGGCACCTGTACTAACTATGTGTACATATTAGTCTTAAACTGACACTTAAAAAGTATGGTGTGTTGTTTTTTTTTTAAAATAAAAATCCAAAGGCAAACACGTTCCACAATTACCGACACATTGAACCAGTCATCGGCACACAGCTACAACAAATAGTCCACAGGTTGAGTTAGAATAATTTAACTAATCCCTTTCAGTTTAATCCTATTGGACGTTTGTCGGTGCAACGAGAATAAAGATCAAGTCGCACACGCCAGGGCAAAACCCACGTCGATATTTACCTGCTCAATACAAACGATGGTTCAACATTTATTTTTGACAATGGTGATCGATCACGATCGAAAGGGCAAAATTTCGAAGCGGTGTGGGGGACCCTTTCTCCCAATATGAAATATCCCGCAGGACGGAGAGAGTGGGAGATGAATGTTGGTATAGCAGTGGAAACACTGTCAATCCCCTTCAACAGGGACGACTCTCCTCTCATGCGCAGCGAATGAAAGCCTGTAGCCGACTGAGAGGGAGAGAGAAGGAAAAAGCGCCGCACAATTGAATTTTTCAATCGCTAACGGATAAAACGGTAACAGGCTTTTGGCAACAGCGTGTGTTTATATCCGGTTACAGTGGGTGACTATTGACATATGCAACTACTAGAAACCTTATCAAATTACTTTACTCGCATATTTTATCGATTTCCCCCCTTTTAAAAAAAACGGCAGGTGGTGAAAGTAAATTTGGTTAAAATGGAGTTTCCGCTAGCAATATTTCGTTACTAGAATTATTAGAGCAGACTTGTTAAATCAACAACCTGTGACAAGTGTGGTGACAGACTCTAAAGGTGACTCTCATAAAACAGTGGGCTGCCACCTGATCAAGTCTAGCTCCATAGGCGGAGACATCATTTTTACTTTTCTTAGTGCCGAATATGACGAGAATAACTGAAAAAAAAAAAAACAACTACACTGGAAAGAACGGTGTAAATAAAACTTTATATATAATTTACTAAAGAAGAGGGGATGGGAGTATATTGAGTTTAATGAGTAAAGTGTACATGTCTACAAGTCATGAAACTTCATTAAGTTTGAATGCGAATACTTAAAAGGGTTAAATAATGTTAACATCAGGTACTTCCTAAAAGTTAGACCCATGATCCTCAATGGTTTTAAAAAAAAACAACACTAGTGTTATCCACTCGAAAATGTATAAGTAAGAGTAGAGAACTATTTTGTATGATTTTGATGGAAAATACTCACGAATTTAAATCAATTAACTAGGACACGAACTATCATAAAATGTTCTCTGTAAACTCAATCTCTTTAAAACAAAAACAAGGGTCCAGGCTTTTCGAACCCTGTTTGCTTTCATGGTAAATAAAAGTATGAGGGGACAGCATATACATTTTCATGTAAAAGGCGACTCGACATAAATATGACCCACTTCTGTTTATTTCATATTTTAAAAGAAATAGTTATTTTATTAGATAATATAATGAGCTGAGTGCTAATAAAGGTAAAGGCCTTTGAGCTTGTTTGAATAGGTTCTGAACATTCAGACATAGATTAATCTGCCAAAACTGAACTTAAATTGCGAAGTCTTCGGCCAATTGATTAACTCTCTATCTAGAACGGGTAAGCTATGTGTAAGTCTCAAAGTAAATACAATATTAAAAGCTCTATTTCTATAGTCATTCAAACGTATTAATTTTACATAACGATGGGTCATGCTCCAAAAAAAATGTATATTCGATCGCGTGTGTCAGATGTAGGAGAAATTTAATCGATCGCGCTTATTTACTACGAGCTCAGTTTTTACTGGATATACTAAATAGTAAATTTCTAAGATTTGCGTTAAAACATTATTTATTGTAATGATTTAGACACAGCACATCGTCATCATTCATAACACAAAGTTTTAAAACGCTTGCTTTAGAATAAATAAAACACACTTGGAATAAAGCAAGTATCATAAACCATCGACCATCTCAATCCATGCTCTTATGATCCAGTTCTTGTTGGACAGGTTCAATAGTAGCATCCACAAACTTTATCTCTAGTCGTTAGCAGTTAAGTTGGAGACGGTCGAGTTCAAAATGAGATTCTTTATCTATACCAATTTTCGGATCGAAACACTACATTAACCCAGGCCTCGGTGACAACTTTTATAATGACACACATCAGTCACAAATGATGTTTCACAAACCCGCAGGCAATAAACGAGGAAGGTTCGTGCCCTCCTCTTACTAACGAATCACCTATTGCCTCCTTAATCATTCAGCCATCTAAAAACAACTTAAACTCATATCGGAACACACTGTCACGTTTCTGCCTGATTATGTAAACAAAATATAATAGTAAATTACAGGCGACTAGGCACAAAGTCTGACAAACGGCTAAAGATAGAACATCATTGGTCTTGTCACAGCAGATCCAGTAAAAGTGTTTACAAAGAAAAGTACCTGAATCAGTGACCTGAGACCATAGCTACACAGCACTTCAGCTCGAACGCGTTCGACACTTACCGCTGGGACGTTAGGAAGAGGTCTTTATATCTAGCGGCCTTTTTCCCGGGGGATATAACTTCTAGTGGGGTTACCCACAGCCTTCGGCTTTATCCGAGTCACTGAGAAATTTTCAAATTGGGCCAAGCAAGATTTTAAACAAACAATACGAGCAGCTAGCAGAACACTAACAAAAAAAAAACACGAAAAGACGCTTTGGGGGTCGGGGTGAGGATAGAATGACATTTGCAAGTCAAGTAGCCCCCAATCACCCAATTGAACAACTCCTTGACGGTAGGTGTATTGGGGACGGGGGTCGCAGTGGAGGATCGTCTACCTTGGTTGAAAGGATAGACTTTGAAACGAGTAATGGGCATGTTTACGGCCACAATAAACCAGTGGCGTGCACAGCACTATAGGCAGTACACAACTCGGGCACATTCAACACAACACCGCTAAATAAACGTTGCTTCATTTTTATAAATCAGAAAAGAATTGGCGCAATAAGCGCTATTAAACCACAGACGTTAACGTCACAGAATCTCTGAGCCCGGGTTTAGTATCAAATCATTAGCTTTAGTTGACAATCCGGTCCAGAAATCCAACAAAAGGTCAGTGTCTGAGCATGTTCTTGTGGAATTACGGACTGGTTTGGAACGTTTCACTCAATAATATATGATCTGAGTAATCAAGAAACAATACATTTTTTTAATCAAAAGTTCGAGCCAATGCCTTTCAAAAAAAAAATAATAAAAAAAAAATAAAATCCCCGTACATCAGAGCTGAACCGACTCTGTTTAATTACTTGAACCCGTCGATCTAGGCTTCTGTCTAAAGCCATATTCCCAGACGTTTATTCTCTATTGACATACTTTATAAAAAGAAGTAATGGGTCTTATCCCCCACCCACCCCCACTTTCTTTTAGTGTCTTGTAGGTCCTATAATGTGCGCAATGTTTGCCGTACACACCGTAACTGCGTTCTTTTGATAGATCCACAAGTAGTCGAGCCAGTATTGCGAGACTTGTGATCAAGACTTCATTCAAATCGCTGTGTTTAAATGTTGCCCCAACACGCAGGTGGTGTGGAAGGGAATGGGTTTGCACTGTTGCTGACTTGCTGTGTATTTGAAGTATCACCCCCTGTACCCCGGCAGCCAACACGTGTAGTTAGTTGACTGTTACCCTTTACCCGGATAACTAAACATTAACATTACGGATAGCATTGAGTGAAATTAGCAGGTTATACTATGAAGGTTTAGGTTATCATGGACTTTGTGATACAAAGAAAATTGGCGATAACAGTGTGTAACGTCTATACCCCCCCCCCCACACACACACACACACGCACACCGCAAACCACACAAATAATGCCACTGGTATTTCCAGGTTACTATATTATGTAAAAACTTAATTTAACAACTCTACAGTACCATTGAATATAACTAAATGATGGTTAAAATCAGATTACACGATTATTTATTTAACCAAGGTTTAAATCTAGACGCCAATAGATCACATCTGAATATGCCAAACGCATTTATAATCTTATTTGGTAACTAAAACGGTGGTGAAATATAACATCAAACACTGCCGATATACACTGAGGCTAATCGGAAGGTTTTAACTGAATATAAAAATTATGATGAAAGTAACTTTTAATTTTTGTTTTAATCTAATGAGATTCCGCCCAAATCACACACTCTTGCTTTAAATAGCAAATTAAGCCATTATGAACAGCTCAAGAGTTCTGGAACCGAAGACTTAGTTATTTCAACCTATACGTGTCACGTGTCAACTATTATCACATGGCACTCGCTTAGTGGTAAATATTATCGACAATCAAACATGTCAAGAAAAAAACCCAAGTTCGAATGCCTGACACAGACTTTAGTGTAAAATATCTTGAAACCATGGCCCCATATTTAGTCATGGTTCTTACACAGCAAGTTTGCATGTCTTTATTTTTTCACTCGAGAGATAAGACTTGAGTTTCCTATGCTGGGAATAACTAAGACTTCCATTTCTAAGAGAGCAAACAGTCGACGGGTACGAATAAGTGCAGGTGTTTATGACAGACAACTCTTCATAAAAGAGAAGAGTGACGTGGCCTTTGTCCAAAAGAAATTACTTGATCTCATAATTTATACAAAACGACGCATGCCTGAAACAATTGCAGTCACAGTAGCAGATAAAAACTGTGTATTCCTATCACACAACATAATGATCACACGTTATTTACCTTATAGAGTATGGTTGATTTTTTCAGGTGCTTTATCTCGGAAATCACTAATAGTCTTAATATATACATAATATGTAACCATGCCATAGAAGAAAAAAACACACTTGTAGAAAGTCGCGACCAAAGTTTTTTTTCACTAATTTTGTAAAGAAAGAAACACAATTCATAAAATGAAAATTCGAACTAATATACCGCAGCGATTCATTAATTGATTCAGTAACAACAAAAAATGATAAACTTAACCCCGCACTACAAGACGCGAGGTTCATAAAAATTGTAACAAGAAAAGATCTCCTCAGATTCGTCCAACTTCTGTAATTAACTCCTTCGACAAGCCATTTCCTTACTGTCTCGACATTACAACCCAGTGGTTTACTGAGTGCGTCTGATGGGTTCAAGTACGACCATTGACAGTCGTAAACTACTGTTATCTGTAGCTCTTGTTTTCACATCTACTACACACCTGGCTTTTCTCAAATAAACAATAGTGATCAGTTGGGAGTGTATAGGATTAGAGCGGGGTTTCTTTACCTTGTCTACAGCCACCCACATAAAACTTCAACCTGGAAAAGAAACTATGACTTCGATTTAACTTCACGCATGTCAAAATGTTAATGTCGGAAAATTTCAAAATAAATAAACTTTTGTTTCTTCAAATTAAATTTTAATAGTTCCCAAGTTGAAGGCAATTATTAAATTTACACATATATTGTATTTTAAATTGATAGAATGCCCTAATGCCCTTTTTGCGGGGAATACCAAGATTAGCGTATTTGAATATTTTTAAAACCACTTTTTGTGAGATTTAGAGGGATTGCGGCGCTGCATTAAGGTTAATAACCGTGCCCTAAATCTCAATAACAATTTCGTTTCAAATATTTTGGGAATGGTGAGAAAAAAATGACCACAATGACCACAAAACTAATTTTTGGGTACTAAGTAATCTATGTACCGTATATATTGTATGTTGTGTCAAAGGATTGCTACTCTGAAAGATACCCCCGACAAGTATTTGGTCGAAAGCCTGAGGCTTGCTAATCACTCTGAAATATTATATAGCAGCCTTTTATTGAAAGGCCAATGCGATAACAAGCATTTAATCATTGTGATAACATTGGATATTCCATATTGACCGATGTTACTATAAATACATTGTTTGTAGATCTAATATCACAGAAAGTCAAAGGTCATCCCATCTTATCAGCTTTGCTTGAATGGGCTGATATCAGTATACCTGGTGTACATGCGATAACTAACAGTCTGATGCCACATCCAAAGGTGAAGAGGACAAGACTAAGACCCACCAAAAATGTAAATAACGATCGATTAAACAATGCAAAACACCAGAGAGAAATGCTGCAAACCAGTACATCAAAGGCTATAGAGTAGATACATTCCAAGACATTGGGCGGTTATGTGCAGATATGGCGGAGGGGGGGGCAAGAAGTATTAAATGTATAGCTTGAAAACTGTACGAAAAGGCTTTGGTAGATTTTCATTGGAACCGCCAGTGTTAGATAATAACGGCATTCCCTTTTGGCATAGTACTGATGACGGGTATTTATTTAAAATAATGCATGATTTTTATCGTTTTATTAATTCAATTTATATTTAGAACTGCTCTCAAAACTGTATTCAGTTTAACTTTATTGGATTTTTACGGGTTAGGTGGAGATATGAAACATGTTGGACACATTATTTAAGCTTAATGACTTTAGACGGACAAATACATTTTAAATGCGATGGGAATCATATCCCCGTATCCAGCTCAATTATCCCATTTACCCCACAGTATGCGTAATTTGAAGCCATGCAACTTAAAAAAAAAAAAAAATCACTGAGATGTTGGGGTGTACAGAAAAAAATGCCGAGGACTCAGTGGCTATGTTAGAGCATTGATGGCTGAGGGGGTGGGGACATCTTTACTGTTGAATGTCAGTGATGACACAAGAAAGATATTGTAATACTCCGGCCGAAAGGCCCGCCACTGACCCATATACTGCTGTACCTACGACCAGCTCACATGTAATAACGCTACCGTTTACAGAGGGCTCCAGCCAACTTATCCAGCAGCACGGCAACACGCAGCAATTCGGTGACAAATCGGCATAATTATCAAAATTACTAAGCCGCAATAATTAGCTAAAAAGCTTGAAAACCCTGACAAAAATATAACAATTATTTCAGCTCCACGTATACCTATTTTGTTCTTTGGGGAGGTCGCTGTATCATATGAAGTATACGCCATAATATAGCTCTAAAAATAAACATATATTTCTTAATGTATGAGCTGGTTTATGGTGATTCTTGGTTAAGTTATAGCCGGGGGCGCAGAACAACCATTTTCATAAATGCACCAGCTAATAAAAGAAGTGCGTTTTACGAGTTAAACGCCTTTAGCTATTTGTCGATTTCTTTTGTTGGTCCTTTGTTGTTTTTCAAACTTGCTTTTCTATGTTGTACTGCACTAAATAATGTCATGTTGAAGATAACACAATTGCAAACGTTCTTTAGTCTATCCACGTGAGGTAGGTCTATTTATGCAAGAAGCACGATTCTCATAAAGATAATCACATTACCTATTCGGCTTGTGGAATAAAAACCAATAACAGACAAATGCTTTAACAAGCCGTGACAGCGGAACTCGATAGTAGTCTCATAAGGGAAAGCGTTACAATGAGATCCAATGGAACAAAGTAAATAAGGGACGCTCATAAAAGTAAACATAATAATAAAGAAGTCCATGGGCGGAAATGGAAATGACGGATGGGCGTAAACACGAGTGTGAATATGAATGGGTTAGTCGATTTCGCTTGAGTGAGCCCATCATATTTAATCGCTGGTTGGTATCGATAATGGAGGAGAAGCGTTGTCGATAATGAAATGTTCAGAAACAAAGGATTCACCGCTGCACGACTACAAGTTGACCGAACTCAGTAATTCAACGGTGTCCATTTCATGGGAGATAAGGATCACCAACGAACAGCGGTGTTGTTTAGCAATGCCGATGGGATATTTATGCGGTAGTTGTTAACTTAATTATTGAAAGAAGATACAGAGCAGAGTCCACAGAAAAGCGCAAAAAGTAGAACAAAGAGATAAGAGTAGGAGATATCTTTATTCAGGAGCACGGGATCGAGAGGAGCATACGTTATTTAGCTTTCTGGTAATTATTCAATTCCTTGGGTATTTATGTTATGCATACGTGGTTTACCCTTGCGCACAAACTACATCAGATAAGACTAATAAGATACAGTACTACAATACAATCATCCCAGCTGGGGATTCGCCTCCCTCAGGAGACAAGACCGGGTAGTGTGACTTTTTTAGGAGTCCCATATCCACAAAATAGGACATACACGTCTGACCAACAAACCTCCTTGAACATAGAGATGGCTGATTTAAATAACAACAACAACAACAAAAAACTACTTTTATTACAAAATATTACCTAAGCCTTAACTACTCTTGTTAACGAGGTATAACATACAGACTAATGTTATTGCCAATTGCTAAAAATTTCAACATTTCAAAAGAAAGGCCGAGGACATGTTGAGAAGCGTTTGTTTAGATTTTTGGAAGATATAGGTGGTGTAAAATGGCTAAGGGCATTTTGTGGGCACAGATAAGTCCGTACACGTCTGGGGAATAGCTGGGCACGTATATCCACAGTTGTCAAAAGCTGGGACCCATCATTTCTCACTGAGTAAGCTTACAGCCTCGGGGGCAATGAAAAGCAAATCAACAAAGCCTGGTGACTGCCTTCCAAACTTCTACGGTGAACCTGTGTATAAAATGACATTGGGCTAAGTTGCCACTAATTTGAGGTTGGTGGTTGACTGAACGCATGGAACAATAACATTAAATGATAATAAACGAAACCTAAACAAATAATGAATGTCAGATTTATAGCAGCAAAAGTGTGGTTGCACTTGATTTTAAAATGGTATTAACTGCACATTTTCCGATCTTATCTTATATGTTACAGACGCTCCTTCTGTACAGAAGATTATTGCGTCCTACGTATTTCTATGGTTTGTGTTTAGTCCTGTATTCTTACTAGAGTTTTAAATGATGATAAAGTGTTGGCTTTCCTGGTTTCTTCAGGCAACCCATTCCACGCCCGAATACCGGACGGAAAGAAAGAAAACTTGTATGTGTTTGTTCTTGCATATGGAATAAGAAAGGTGTTTTTATCTTTATGTCTATCTGAGGGTTGTATTAAGTTATCTTTGTGTTGTATTTCTAAATTATAATTAATAGCCTTATGTATAATTACTAATTTACTCTTGGTTCTTCCATCCACTAGTGTTTCAAGGTTTAATGATTTAACTAATGGTGTTACTCTTGTCAGTTTTGAATATTCTCCAGTAATGAATCTGGCAGCTCTTTTTTGGATTTGTTCTAACTTATCAATATTTTCTTTGGTGGATGGGTCCCATACAGAAGATGCATATTCTAGTATAGGTCTCACCAGGGTGAGGTAGCATTTTAGTTTTATATGGTCTGTATTGCAAGCATTGTTGGATTAGCATTAGTACGTGATAGCCGACTTTGTTGATATGCCAATAACGCTGCGCAATGTTATTTATCATTAAATTAACGAATCAGTGCATGGCGTACAGAATATAATTTGTGTTAAAAATAGTTATAAAAATATTTTTATAATCACCAAATCAATCAATCAACCAACCTACCTACCCATCTACCTACCCATCTATCTACCTACCTACCTACCCACCTTCCTATATATCATCCACCCATCTATCTATATCTATCTACCTACCTATCTATCTATACAATTTACCAGAAATTAGGACATGTACAAGACGCGAGCAAATATGCATGACGAATGACTCACACTAGGGTCAACCAATCACATTTTATAGTTGCCAAACGAGGGTGGTGCAGGGTGGGGGCAGGTTGGTATCCGCAGTCCGCATGTCTCGAGACCAACAATGCATCGGCGCCCCCACCGATATTCAATCTCTGTTTTTCTTTCTTGGTGATTTTTGTGTTTGTCCCCCCCCCTCCGTTTTTGGCAGTATCTATGAGAAAGTCTGCGGCGTATGCTATGCTGTAAGCCGCGGATCGTATCTAGTGTATAATTTTAAGCTCGAACTAGTAATATTGGAGTTTTTAAAAAAGGTTTCTATTTCAGTTCACTTTGACTATACATTATTACTTCTTATCTATACAAAAAGTATTCACGATTATAAAATGTGTTTAAAAATATATAAAAAAAATATAAAAAAATTCATCACATTTTAAAAAAACAAACAAACAAAAAAAAAAAAAAAACCAAAAAAAAACAACGTTGGAATGTTTTACGTCAATCTTTATCGCCGCTTCAAAGAGACATGAAAGTTCATCAATTATTGACACACCTACCATCTCGATAAGGTAGAGAGCAGCAGTAGCTTTGCCGCGGTCAATTTTTCCGAGTGCCATATACATACTGAACAATTTATAGGACATACCGCGGGGAAAAAAATACAGGATACAGAAATATTAAAGGACTCTCGCACGGTGCAAGAGGGGAAACTCAACCCGCGTCCAACAAAAGAATAACTCCATATATTATTCTAAACGCCCGAGGAGGGGGCGGGAAGCAATGACCGTGTTCAGAGGAGGAATTGGATCAATTATGTTTCATGTACACAATGTGTAGTGGAGGCTTCTTTTTTCAATTAAAACCCTGGCCGAGGGGTGATGCGGGGAGAAAATGAGGTATAGGAGAACACTCGGTCGCTGCACGATCTATAATAGTTGGCCGGATGGAGGGCTAGAATCAACGTCCCGATAGACCATGCATCAAAGTATCCAAATAACAATATATCGTTCATCTCCCCTGTGGATGGGGTTGGGGGTAGGGAGATGGGTAATGGGAGTTTGAATTCCCTGACGCCCTCATACACACATCCATCAATCCACCCATGCGTGCAAAGAAAAACGGTGCGGTCAAAATGGCACCATAATTTTAACCTCAAATTAGTTATTTAAAAAAAAAGAACATCTATATTAAAAGGGGGGGGGGAAAGTATGTAGCGCTAAGCATCTTGTCTTTAGCACGATTTCTGAAAGACCGCTGAAAAAAAAAGGGGGGGGGTATCTTTGCCGAAGCAGATATAAAACATATTTGGTTCCATGATCAAATACTTTATTATTGATGTCATTGATAAAACTATTAATTAATTCTGTTCGGGAAAAATAAGCGTTTTCCGTAGGCATCGTTTCGGTTCCGGATTAAATGTTAAATGATCGATGATACATTATGTTTCTTTTTGAAAAGTTCGAAGCTATCATGAAACAAATATTCCATCATTCACTAATCAGAAAACATTCCGATAAATGGATTTTTATATAAAAAATGCAGGGGCACACGTAATAAACACAGATAAATAAACAGTAATTTTTCGCGGAACCTCTCCTCCAAATGTGCTAACCAGGTCGGCGCTGATGAAGGTATTTTCCCTGGCACCTAAACGTGAATGTTTTATCAGACCAACGATCACTTAAGTTCACAATAATGTTTAATCCTATCGTGGTACTAAGCACTCAAGGACCTAACGTTAGAAACAAGGGAGGGGGGGGGGAGGAGAAAGTAACGGGAACGAAATGGCACCTCAAACCGATATCTGGGAGCCATGCCATTAACGGAAGTTTCAAAAATTCTCATTGAACAACACCTTGTATGTAAAATCCATTTGCCGCAGCTGTAACCATGACACTAAAAACCAAGCACCTAACATTTCCTGCTTTTCCCCTCCATATTTTCTGTGTGTCGGTTTGGGCTAGTGTGGACCTATGAATGTTTTCTTGGTCGTTTAGCCAGACTGGACTTGATCCATTTCAGTCAAAGACTCCCCAGGTGAATACACTCCCACTAGAGCGTCAGCAGATGAGATGGACGCCAGCGATTTGTTTGTTATACAGAAATGCGTTGTTACTGGGGCAATGTGTCGCAAGATAGGTTTACACACGAGTTTGCCCTTGTATCATCCAATCAAGTTGTATTGTATCACCTAATCAAGTTGTCATGCAAGAACATTGTGTCACCAGTCAAGTTGTTACAAGGACATTGTGTCATCTAATCAAGTTGTCAAAGGGGCATCATGTCAGCTAATCAGCTTGCCACCAGAGCGTCGCGTCACCTTATAAGGTGGCCATGAGCAATGTGTCAGCAGGTTGCTACTACAATCTTTTTCAATTGTAACCACTACGTCATCGGTTTTCCCGAGTAGGTCTGTACCAATCTGCATTTAATCAACAGAATATTGTGTTGCCTAAACAGGCTGCCAGGCCCACTTAAAATATAAAAATACAAAATCGACATTAGTCATACATTTTTATAAATGTTAATCCGTGAGTCGTTTATGTTGCAAATACATGTATATCCCATGGCTCATTATTCAGGGTTGTCATCAATTTGCAGAAACAAGAGATAAAAACATGGGGGAGGGAGAGAGAGAGAGAGAGGCTATTTGCTGGGATTCGAGAAACGCCATTTTCAACTGCCCGGGTTCGTTAAAGTTTCGGTAAATTTGAAACGTATCCGGTGGCGTTTCGTGCTGTATTTATTCACTGGTGCTTGGAGAAAGTTTTTGGTCCCTCAAGTGTATTGTGTGTCGCTTTCTGAGATGTGTCTTCATAAGACACGTAGCACTAAGTTACACCTAATGCATGATTGATTATTCCTTATTATTCACGCAAACAGGCCAAACGTTTTCAGGGATGATCCGCATCCAAAGCCCGAGCTGCTAAATATCTCACAAGACCGGGGAAAACAATGGGCCCCCATGGCAATATTTTTACCGAAATACGTCCACATTAGCTGTGAACATTACAGCAGGAGAGAGAAAATTAAAATAATTGGCACAAGAGCTGTAGTTTTGTGTACTGTCTGTATGCGTGCACAACTTCAACAGAACGGGGAGCCAAGGGCCCATGGGGCCTGGAAATTGGGAGTTGTATGGACACCAGTCTTGTATCATCCGCTATTCCATCTGGATTTCCCCTTTCGAGGGGTGGTACCGCGAGACGGCTCCCTAAAGGCACGCCTCCCCCAGCAGAGGGATGGAAATGATCGACGGTCCCCATGGTAACCCAGTTCTTCGTAATATAAAAATAAGAAGGGGACAAAAAATTAAGAGAAAAAATGGTGAAAAGGTAGAAAAACTAGGAAATATTTTCTATCTTTGAAATAAAATATTAGTTTTCATAAACTATCTTGGCGCCATATTGACAGAGAATTAATAATTGAAAGGAAATTATTGCTCACCGACCCAAAGGTACTAAAAACTGAGGAGTTTTCTCTGTAATGAATTATATCTAGTATTGAGTTATCATTTTCTATAAAGCACTCACCTCCTTAAATGTCCACCAGTCCTGAGTGTGACGACGTTTAATATATGTATATTAACGAGGGTATTGGGTAATGATGCCTACTTATCCCTAGCATAGTTTAAAGATAAGTTAATAACTTAAGCGTCACTCCCATTAAACCTTACAAGAGTATACAAATTGTATGAATTTTTATCAGTGACAAGTATGTAAATTGGCGTTCAGGGACTGTTACAATTATTATACATTCAATAAAAAAATATGTAAAAACCTACAAAACTATTTTTTTATCAACATAAAATTAGTCATGACTCCGAACGTGTTTCCAGCTGTGTTTGGCCAGCCCTTTCGTAATGACTGTCAAAGAGAAATTGTATGAAACGTGTCAACATGGTCCACGATATCAGTTGCATGAGAAGCCCTGATAGTTTAAACCGTGTGGTGGTAATCTTTCTGTTATTTTCCCCCCCAGAGTTGTGAATCAACATTACTAGATTGATGCCGGTGTGGGTGAGGTCGCCGGTGCCGCTTCATCTTATGGTATCCAGCCATAGTCTCAGCACGCAATAGAGCCAACAGCCGGCACGCTAATGAAAATAGATCATCTAAAAGACGATTCTAATGTAGAACCATTTGCAGCCGGCCTGGTTCATAACTGTCACAACAATCACACCGCAAAAATTCATCTTAAGCCCTCCCAACCTCACCCAAAGCCTCAATATCCACTGAATGCGGTCAATATTACTCTTTTTTTTTTAATGGGGAGGGGTTAGAATTATTACGATTGGTCATAATACTTATTTTTTTAAAAAAAATATAATGGCTTTAAATGTCAGGCAAAATACCAGAAGAAGATTGGGTGTGGGGTGGGTTGGAGATATCATAAATTTTTTCTCTCATGTATCCACTTGTCGATGTAAAAGGCCGATCACGATCAATTACTTTTTTTTTCCTCTTCGAAACTGACTGAAGCGAGAACAGATTCCGGTGGAAAGTTATCGAAGGGAAGTAGTAAATTGTATCAGAATCTGCAGCACTAACGGGCGTTTATCACTTGGGTAGGTCGGAAATCGTTTGGCAAGATGTACGTCACAACATGTCCGAATGGCCTGATTGTTGTCACGTCGCGGTCATGCGATGCCGGAATAGCCTAATCGACGCTATTATTATTTGGAGACTACTATCTGAAAAAAATGATGTTAGGTTGCGTGTGGGTCAAAATAGAAGAATAATGAATATTGCTGCTTCGTTGAGTGTCATAGACAGTCGGATGCTTTTAGGTATGTCATGTGGAATGTATAGTCAATAGTCAATGTTTGGGGGGCATGTCAAATGTACGGTAGAATTAAAAACTTGTATTTTAAACATTAAAAAAATAAATCACAACGGTAGAACTAAGACTCTGTACTATGGTAGAATATAGCTCACGTTGGATGTCACACAGAATGTAGATTATATCCCATGTGTTATGAACAACGAGAAGGTGTAGTCATGATGGATGGTTTGAGAAAGATTAGGAGGGAAGCACGGTGGATGAATTAAGTGATGAGGATTGTACAGTAGTGAAATAATGATCAAGTTGTGGGGAGGGGGATGTAAACAGTTTAAAAGAAGACCGAGCGCACGTATTAAAGTCATACTGATAAGTATGAGATACATTTTAGAGTGTAGTAGACACAACAGGCTAAAAATATCGTTTAATTTTCTAGTGGTTCGGAAAGCCCTGGCGTCGCTAAAGACCTAGCTAAGACACTCTATTGTAGCTGTCAGTGCGGTGTGTTGATGTCACGTTTAGAGAGAGATCGCACACCACGTTCGATGACTCGATATAAAAGGCATTTATCGGAGACTATTATTCAAATAAAAAAATCAATGATCATCCGTATAGAGAATGCCTATGGCTTTCATTTCTTCGTGATTTATTTTATCCTTGGGCAAAAAACAAATAAAAAAAATAAAAAAGATTGGACAGCCTGGGACTCGGTACCCGGTGATCACGATAGATCCCGATAAGGGCATACATTTTTAACCACGCCATGGACAAGCATATACATACGGGGACTGCTGTGGTGATAAGCAGTTGCAGAACAATGACGATGACCCAATCGATGCCACACGTGTTTGTGTGGCCGGAGGGGGTGGGGTGAGGAAAACAAGGGAATCAGTTTTGTTCTTATGGAAATGAGTTGTTGTAATATTTAGTGAGCCCTAATGATTGTAACTTGAATGGGCCCCTGTCCTGCGTCTTCCACTTATTGAGAGTTGATCGATACGACATCGGGGGTGAGCATGTGAGAATCCATAAAACGAGGGCTACATGCATGGCGAATACAATCTATGCATCAAGCTTGACTTTAAATGTTGCTCCTCATGGCCAGCAGCAATTTAAAAACAAAACAACAAAAAAGATTCACAAATGGAACAAAAATGCATTTTCGGCAAATAATACATATTTTAAAACAGCAAATGAAATGGCCTTGGGCCTAGGTTGATATAGTTGTAACTAATATTAAATTAAGAGTGATTGAGTGAGAGTGCGTGTGTATGGTATTTTGGTGCATGTGTACCACATTTACACGCAAAGCTTGACAATGACGCAATAATGCTGCACATAGGAAATACACATTCCCAGAATGACAACTTGATAGAACTCGGGTGCATATTTATAGAGACTCTCTAAAAACTTTGCAGTGGGGTTTCTGATGATATTATATAGTGATGTGATTTTGAAATATTAGCATTTTATTTGGGTATTAACAAGCACAGATACGTGATCTTTTGTGCCCATTTAAAGCGTACGTGATAATGTGTACGAAAAAAGGAGTTGGGTAAGAGCTGTGTGTGAGAGGGAGAGAGAGATAGGGAGTGACAGAGAGAGAGAGAGAGAGAGAGAGAGAGAGAGAGAGAGAGAGAGAGAGACAGACAGACAGACAGACAGAAAGAAGAGAGAGGGAGAGAAAGAGAAGGCAGCGAATGAGAGTACATAGGGTGCACCGTAAAATGAGAGGACAAGATCCACTAAAAATAATACACTTAAACGTTACTCGGTTACGGCATGTTATTGTGTTGCTTTTGACATTAAGTGATTTTTAAAATAGTGTTTTCCAGTAAAGACCATCATAAGCTAAGCTTTGACCAAATGCGCTTCTGAGACTCTCTTCTTAACAGAGACTTTGTTCACGTTCAAGACAAACGCTACAACAAAATGTGTGGTCTATTAATCATTCGATTCCGGCCTTGTATGACATTCTACTTTCTTTAGGAAAAAAAAAAAGAATAATAAACTTTTGCCGTTGTCACTGACAACACAAACATAACAAACACAGCGTTTAAATGTTTGCCACCGTGATAAAAATCCATTGCAAAAGAGCCACGAGTTCAATAATTTAAGTATTCAACAATGTTTTTTTAATATTATTATTTAGAACACTTTTGAAAAGGGACAGCATGCGACCGATAGCAGTCAGACGTGGCCAGAGCAGGAAAAAAATCAATGAAATATTCTGCGATAAAAACTGACGCTTATATATTTCAATAGAAAAGAAAATTTAGCTAATAGCAAGAATGTTTCCCCTTGGGTTTAAAAAAAAAAAGGCGAAAACGTGGTTTGTCTTGACATGTTAAGGTTAAAAAATAAATACTAATAGAGAAACACTATTGATTTTTTTAAACGGGATCAGCAGCTTAATAGAAAGATCTGAGTATCATGGCTAATTCACGATAATTTATGTCATTAAAGCCGCGGCTTTAGTGATCATTCTATTATGGGTCTCAGAATACCCTTCAATTCAAATCATTAAACGGCCCGAGACAAAATCTCTTTTGTAACCGCAAATGGACGCCAACTTGACTTCACCGCCACGGTTTTTATTTCTCTGATTCAGACTTTTTGTAAAAAAATAAAATAATAATAATAATAATAATTTCAAAATAATTCAAATACGATTTCTCCCATACTGAATAAATATTCCTTTAACGGCCTGAAGGGTAGATTCTATAGTTGGGGTTGCACTTTGCTGAACCAAAGCTGAACGCTAAGAGACTCACCCAGCCTTTCATGTCAAGTCTACAGGGACTATTGACGTATACACTGACTATTTGCAAGTTGTTGGTCATAAAAAGGAAACCACCAGCTGTTGTTCACTTACGTTTGAAGACTGCACTTTGCAGGAGTGATAGCAGCATTAATATTTTGAACAAGTCTGGATACTAAGACACTTCTTAATATATAGGAATAATTATAGTAATTATTTAACCTCAAATACTTATAAATTAAGTTAAAAAAAACATGTCCTGATAATTTTATTTTTAAAAACCGAATTAGTTTTCGTATTCATTGCGAGACCTGAATAATGTTTTGGCATAATGAGAGACCACATTAGGCAGAATATTTAATTTCATCCAGTTAATATTGATGAGGTTTTTAGTTTACTCAGTGTTGTTGGTGACCACATCATAAGGAACCTCATTATACAAGCTGGCCTATCACTAGACCCAGAAACATCGGCCCAAGATATTTGATAACTGGTGCTTTGAAAAGGGAGCACATTTACTGTACCATTCCTGCTTTGGGATTGTATTTCCCCTGTTGCACGATGCGTTGGTAAAGGGGTGGGTGGGATCTCTGTCCAAGAGAAGTGGCCATACGATAGCCGGGCTAAATGAAATCACCGGAATATCAACATCGGACAACATATTGTTTGCACAGGCTGATAGAATGAGAAAATAAAGAAGGAAGTTTATATACCCATGGCCATAAAATCAAGGACTCGTGAGACGGGGCTGTGGAAATCAATACCAATCAACTGGCAACAGGTTGCAAGTTTTGAGGTCTGACGGTAAAGGTTACACCTGTGGAAAAATGATCGAGGCAATTTTTTAACACACGATATAATATATTTTTCAATATCAGTTCAGTACCCTACCCTAGGAGCAATCTGTTTCCCGTTCGATATATTCATCTGTTAGTCTCCGCCCACCGATTTGACAGGTAAAATTCATGGCTCTATCTATGAAAATAATTGTTTGTTTCTACACCGACTGGTGTGCACATACTGTGAGCACAATGAGGTGTCCATGTGTGTTTCATGTAATTCAAACGACAGTTTCATGCACACCGCCATGTGATGTCTCGAACAAGAAAGAATACCATGAAGCGTAGTTGAAATTAGGCTGTTGTAGATATGCGATGGGTGAAGTGGATTTAAATAACCAAATATCTTTACATGCCGTATATATATATATATATATATATATATTGATATATATAGTGAGTTGGGAGGGGGTACGCAACGAGTCTTGTAACCTGAAAGCAACGGCTCATTTCCAGACCGTTGTTCTAACCAGGGCCCATGATATTTCCACTTGGGCGACATCGTAAAAACAATGGGATTTTTAATTGATTTCTTTCTTTGAATGCAAGCTTTTGTGTGTGTGTGTGGTTTTTTTTTTTAAATTATTTCTTTAAAATTGTCATTAATTTTTATTTCACTTTAAAAAAATGAATATCAATATATTTTTAACAAATTAAATCATAATCAAATATTGAGTATCCTTGAATTCAATGGCAAAGTGTATAAATACTTTCAAAAGCTTTGTATGTCTATGTGAGGTAATGGGATGAGATAGGAGGGTCAATAATAGTACATGCTACAAAAATACTTAAACAATATTCATTGTAAATGTAAAATGTTTTTTAAAAGGATGCAACCCCACAAAGATAGGCAAGGCTAGAGTAGATAGCTAGTTGTGAAGTAAGAACTCAACATGTAAAACGCAATTTTTTTAACCTAAGAATTTCTTTTTAAATAAAAATGTTAAAGTTAACCTTGCGAGTGGTGTCAGACTGGACGTGCAAATATTTGTTTCCACAAGTCGGTAAAAGGGTGAACAACGTTAGCAAGTCACTGCTAGCAAAGAAACATTTGACAAAGATGAACTGAGCTTGAAACAGTAAGTTGGACTTACACAAAGACGTACCAGGGAGAGAGAGTGACCGAAAGCAAACACTCTCAGTGAATCTAAAAATCAACCGAGCCATCAAGAGACTGTCAATAAACAGTTGACATCACAAATCAGGTTCGGTGACCATCGATCCAGCAAAAGGACGGTGTTGACAACACTGCATTGTTAGAACCTTTGTCTGGGCGTAGCATGTTGGGAAGTGTATACAAATCGGTGCATATGGGGATACAGGACTGATCCAGTAGATACACAACACACACACACACACAACACACACACACACACAACACACACACACACACACACGAAGATGTGACAGGAAGAAAGGCAATAAAACCGTACACACACAAAATCACTCAATTAAAATAATAGGACATGACAATATTTGTTTCCTTAGTGACCATCGTGTTAAGGTCAAACTGTGATTACGTATTTTTCACACATTGAATACATTCTGAAGTTATTACTTTTAGGGTGGGAAAACACCAAACAAGGATGCTGTAATTTGAGATTGTTCGATGGAGAAATGTAAAAAACGCTTTGACATTGCAAGTATGTGGGTGAGATGGAAATTCATACAGTATAGACCTCGTTATATGTATGTACAATTTAATCACCGGGGGGGGGGGTGGAAACAGATGTATCAACTGAATTGTCATTTATGTTCTTGGTGTTTTATGAATTTTAATTTTTAATTAAAAATGTAACTTCACTAATTTATTGGTGTTTTTCTAGATATGGGTGTAGAGGGGCTAACTGTATATAAAAGTAATTTTAAAAAATAAAAGAACCCACATACATTGATATTTCGTATTATATAAATCGTATTTGTTTTATAAAATACTGAAGCACATTGTAAAATAAAGATTTTTTTTTCCTTTTTACTTTGTAAAGAAGTGGAGACAGAATACTCTGGAAGTGGCATTTTCACCCTTCATTTCATGTCTCAACCTTGACGTAACGATCCGATTGATTTTGATTGCGTCCTGATGTAAGGTGGTGGAACGTTTGTGAAAAAAAAGTGTCAAACCAATAGACCCAGGGCGTGTAGAAAAACAATCATGCTACAGAAGTGGTTGAAATCGAACGCTTTGAACACCAAATTTTAAATAAGATAAACAATATGAAGGAAAAGTGGGGGGGGGGGGCGGGGGTGATGACTGCAACTTAACGCTTTAATATCGTTTTGTTTTTAAAGAGACTCTTATTTCTTTACAACAGCGTGAAATTCTAAACTGGCATATGAGAGCCGCAACTTTTTTTCCACATTACATCCTGGTTGTATTCACTGAAATGGACTAACTGATTGAAGTACTGTTCTCATGGGTTATGTTTTTAAATGGATGTACGTCAATATTTTATACAAGCTATTCTAAAAATTGGGTGTGCAATACTTATTCGTATTTGTGTGCAAAAGAAAATTTATATTCGTATTTAAATGTATGAAAATAACAGAATGGTAAAGAAAGCGCTGCTAATATGCCATTTGTCATCCCATATATTTTTCATTTAATACGTCTATAAAGTTAAAAGTGTGATGAACAATTACATAGGAGATATTCAGTGAATATTAAATCTAGTATCTAAAGCAACAATAGCCCAACTGACTCATTGATTTTTAACAGTTTTATTATTAAGAGTTACTTTTCAGCTCTTGGATATCTGAAAGTTAAACACATCATAATACACGTACACTGACAGAAACCTATAAGGAGTTAACATTGACAACATTTCCCCCCTAGCTCGTTTTGGGAAGTCCATTCACCGCTTGTGTTAGGTCAATAGAGGACACTTTAATCTATCCATTACATTCTCTAGCAGACAACCCTGGGGATCTTCCTTTCCTCCATCATATAATCCCCTCTCTCCCTCCAGTCTTTAAAATCCTAATCCCATTGGTATAATTATTGTAGGAAAGCTAAAACATTTTTATTCCCAAAACGCCATCCTCTACCGGAGACATAAGCCAGCAATTTTTCAAAACTGTGAACTCCCGGGAGTTGTTGCGTCTGTCGCCCCACCCAGCGTACTGACGTACACACTGCCTGGCGTTAGCCTCTAGTATTGATCTGACATGGGCAAAAATGACAGGTCCATGCAGCAGGAGATGCCCACAAAGTGCGCACAAATCTCATTGTTTTCCTTACTGGGCTGCCTAACCGTTACTAGACGATGCAATATCAAAATCAAAATGAAAACCTCAGGCGTGATGTCCCAAAAATGAACTAAAATACGATGGCGACAAACTAAAGCGTGAAAGGTCAAAAACTTGACGTCTGCTATCACGTTTCTGCGACTTAAAGAAAAATGTTTGGTTTTTAAAAAAATATATATTTCTTTTCAACTGCTAAATAACAATGAAACAATAATTCAACAACTTTGGGCTCGTAGGATACCTTTTCTTTTAAGCAGTGACGAGGTAACTTATGGTAACTCTTTTGTTTGTTAGGTTGTTTCTCCAGAGTGTTATTTCAATTCTTAGCCTCGTACACAACATCTTTGACTTCAAACTATATCATCTTACTAAAACCCTGGTGAACGGTATCGGTTAACGGGTAAACATCATTAGTAATCGCATATGTTAAAGCGTAAGGGACATAAACACATATTATAATAAGTTCTATTAAAAGGGGCACAACCAAGGAAATTCGGCATTACTGTAATATACTTTTTCAGAACAGACTGACGCCATAGATACCAATCACATTCTGAGGAACTAATCTTTCCACCTAAACTTTTTTAACGGGGAAATCCCACAACAGATGCAGCTCATTTACAACGGTATATTGTCTGCATGAAAATTATGCACGTTCTTCAAGGCTATTTTAGGGCTCTGCATTGAATTACACTTTTCCTTGATTTGAGCTTTGATATTGCACAAACAAGAAGAGTCAGTACCCCGTGGAGGGGGGTGGGCTACTAATTCATCCACATATGATCTACTACTATGAACACAAGAAATTAACTTTTCAGTGGCACAAAGAAATGTTTACAGCAATTATTTCGCTTTTTAACACTAAACGGTGATCAATAATTGTGATCATAAATCGTTTATTCAGCTGCTTAAAGTTCAAGCAAGAAGAAGAAAGAAATATTGCCAAAAACTTTAACTCCGAAAAAATTAAAATGTTATAGGTAATTGACGTTCATGTCATATGTTCCATAAATGTAATAAACTGATGAAGTAAGGTGTAAGATTATGTATAGTCCCTTGAATGTTATATGGTAATACCTTCCAGCTGAGATAATCACACATTCACAGCCAACTCTACGCGAAGGCCAGGCAACCTTCAATTATGCTCATATGTTCCATAAATGTAATAAACTGATGAAGTAAGGTGTAAGATTATGTATAGTCTCTTGAATGTTATATTGTAATACCGTCCAGCTGAGATGATCACACATTCACAGCCAACTCAACGCGAAAGCCAAGCAACCTTCAATTATGCTATGATGAACACGTTTTTGACAATGGAACTTACTCATATTCACCGAGAAGCATTGTCTAAGCATGTTTAAAATCCGGAAAGAATTGATTAAAGCGGAAGATTGTGCGGATGTGCTACACGGAAATAATTCAAAAGATCTTAGAAGATTCGACAAGTGATGTCAGAGTTATTGTATATTGTTAAATGTGTTATCTATGAAAAACGTTTTTTCACGCTCATTTGTTGAGTCTCGAACACAACAACTTGGTTGAAGTAACATTTTATTGAACTTTTAGATAACTGATACAAAATAAACACTGTATTGTTTGGGTTTTTTTTATTTTATTGTGTTTTTTTTATTTAATCGCGAAAGTAAAATGATTTTTTTTTATTTAGCGTATTTAAAAATTCATGAGTACACTAGGCGATGTGAAATCGCGCATGTGTTAAAAGCTACACTTATACCACACTCTAATGACATCTTCTTCAGAGTCATGGGATGGCTTGGTTTTCTAAGCTATGTGATTACAATGTCTTTGAATGTGCAGCGTGGGCTCATGTGACTACTTGTAACTTTTTTAAAAATTATTGCTGAACAATGGCCATCTATGCGGCACAAGAAACCAGTCAATATTTGAGTTTG
Organism: Radix auricularia; assembly: GCA_002072015.1. Classification (NCBI taxonomy): domain Eukaryota; kingdom Metazoa; phylum Mollusca; class Gastropoda; family Lymnaeidae; genus Radix; species Radix auricularia. The sequence continues at coordinate 96,362 of MUZC01001143.1, read as the reverse complement.
ATCCAATCAATACGGCTCGAATCTATGATTCGTTTCCATGGTGACCAATGGATTCAACTCCAATGGTTGTCTCTAGCCCACTACTCTCAGATACTCTCTTACTACACCCATTGTATGTTTATCATGTGCACACCTGCTGCTGGGAGGCATTTAGATTTAATTGGCAGGGATGAAATTAAGGACCGTCTAGCTTCAGGTTCACCGGTACAACTTAGGATTATAATCAATAACCCTACGTGTAGTTCATTGTTCGTATATGAGCTCCCTTAGACTCAAGACTAATCAATAGGAGATAAAAGCTAAATCGTTTTTCTTTAACTGCACATCATAAAGAAAAGTCCGCGCGTCTGGTCCAATCTCACCGGAAGGTTTGCACGACAGCGAAAAACAATAAACTACAGAGTTTACCTTGGGAATAGATAGGTTATGAACGACTACACACAGACGCAGCACACACAAGCCATGGGGGATTTAACACATTACAATCTTAATTGGTAGGTTAAGTAGACGTCATTACTTCACAGAAGCCCCTTTGTATTAAAGTTTTCATATACGCGATCTTATAAAGCAATCTTCTTTGTTGGGACTTAAGTCTCTTAAAAGCATTTCAGTTCCGATATTTATATCAACTTTAAAAAGTTTTAATTTCTTGAAAAGGCTACAACTTCACAAATGTTATAACATCTAAACATGTTATAACAACGGTTAACTGGATGATTTGTCTAATTCAATGTTAGTGAACCCCTGTATAGAAATGACGGATTAAGAGTAAAGAATGACCAAAAGACTTCATTACACAATGGCCTTAAATTTTGGGTTTTTTTAATAAATAAACCAGTCATATATTATTTGTCACATAAATGATTTACAATATTTTAATATATAATATTTGAGGTTTGTATATAAGAGACCTTTCAGCGTTAACATTTTAAATACATCCATATATTCGGGGGGGGGGGGG
>MUZC01001143.1:45106-93865 GCA_002072015.1 Radix auricularia | reverse complement strand
CCCCCCCCCCCCCGCTATTTTTTTTTCATAATTGACACTGACTTAGAATATCTTGACTTCAAAAGGGCCCTCATATCTCAAATAGCTCAGGGCCCTCAAGTCTAAATCCAGCCATGGTTATTACCTGTGATTACTCTAGAAAAACATAAATACTACAATTGGCTTAGAAACTATAAGCAGATTGTTTTAAAAAATTCCATTAGGGATTGTTTTCTTTCATAACTTTTCAATTGGTAACTAAAAAATTTTGCTAAACAAGTTCTTTTAAAATATCAAAATAATTTGAATTCAAATCTGATAATAAACATGCAAATTAACGTAAAAATGACAGTTTATTAACAGAAGACTTTATATTATCAGTAACCCACAACTATTTTTTTTGTGGCACCCTCTTTTGTGTGTGTTCCTTACCAGGATAAAAATTAAATCATTGGCATATTGGAAAATATTGATAATTACTCTGCTTATCTGCCTTTAATTATCTGCCTTAAAATCTTTAAAAATTTTATTGAAATATAATGTGGCCTTACTCTAGGCATTGACACAACCTGGACCAAGTTATCAAGGGATAACATAAATTTTTATACTCTAAATATTTAATAATGCTTTTAAACTACAATCACCCACAATTTTAGCAAATTATTTATGGATAATTAACTATATTCACAAAACTAGAATTTTTTTTTTCAAAGCATAAATTTTAATCTTATACTTAATATAATCTGAAAAGTAAGAACAAAAAAATCATTGGCTATTTAACCATTCATTGTGTAATCCCCACTCAAATGTATGTTCTTAAAGATTCTTAGGTAAAGCGTGTTTGTTAATTAAATTGTATCATTGCCCAAGAAAAAGCATGAGGGTAAGCAATGCTCCTTTTAAGCTGCGCATGTATCTGACCGCAGCCGCATAGCAGTTTAGAATTATTGTGCAGCAAATTTGTTACAAAATTGCACACAAAAGTATTCCTATGCCAGTTTTGCACAATAGTTTGTTTACTTTAAACACTGACCAATGAAACTTTGAGGGAACATTGCTTTTGAGAGAGAATGAAAATCTGGTCTGTTTCTTTGAATTAATAAAAAGTAAACATTGTTACTTAAAAAATATTGCCATACTCCAGTTGTACTGCTGATCTCAAAAACAGTACAGTTTGTTGAAATGTAGGCAATAATGTTAAAAATATTTAGTAACAGAGTCTAAAATATAACAGACCTGATTATTATTCTTTTTTTTTTTGTTGTAATTTTGGAAAGAGAAAACGTGCAAAAACTTTCATGATTCACTGTAATTGTCTCTAGTGTGATAAAAATTGAAAATTCTCTTAGACCTATAAGTAAAGCACCAAAAGCTTGTCACCAGCATTATGATAACATTAAAGATTAATAATGAATACAAATTGTATTAAACAACATATAAACATATGTCATCTACTCCATTGAAAATAGAATGATTAGGATGTGAGGAGTTTTAGACTAGCCAATCTGAAAATAGAGAATAGAGTTGAATAGACCATAGAGTTGAATAGACCATATAGTCGGAACGTGACACGTGTAATTAAGGTCAATGCAAGCTTTGGAGTCAATTGAATTCAGCAATACTGAGGGGAAAAGGGGTGAGGTGTGAGGGGTGAGGTGGGAGAGGAGGGCGTCCCTAAATGACAGGTTCTGATCTTTGAAGACTTCAACACACGTGTTTTTCGTTTTATGAAACTGAACTGAACCATGACAAACACTAGTTAATAGGTTTGGATGTGAATGAACCCACGCATATGTTCCAAAAGTCCTAAACATGACTATGATTGTGATATGATATGGGATTCACAATACACTTCCCCAGCCAAAGTGCTACTTATAACAACAACAGACACGTGTGCTTTTATGTGTGTGTGTCTGATTCTGTTGTTGTATGTGTCTGATTCTATTGTTGTGCGTGTCTGATTCTATTGTTGTGTGTGTCTGATTCTGTTATTGTATGTGTCTGATTCTGTTGTTGTGCGTGTCTGATTCTATTGTTGTGTGTGTCTGATTCTGTTGTGTGTCTTTATGTATTGTGATTTATTGTTTACGATAGAGTACAAAATAAATCTGACTTACGTAGTACATGCTGTAGGGTACGTCCGCTGTGGTATACACATATGTGGGCCTGTACTCCATTTACACTGAACACACGATTTAACCAAGCACTTGATGACGAAGTTGTTACACTAAATACCCCCTTTTTCCCCCCACTATGACCGAAATAATCTCTCCTTTTCTATTACGCAATCTAAGCCTTTTTGTTGTCTTAAAGCACTTAGGCTTAAACTGCTCCGCGTATTTCAAACAAGTTTAAAATGATACAAAGTCCGAAAGGAGATCATAGACTGGGTTCTGTAATTCTTGTTTCCTATTTGATCTACCTTCAACTGGCACAACACAGCAGCAGCAGCACACGCCCCAGGACAAAATAATTAGGCGTCGATATAATTATTGTTATGACAACATTATGCAGTCCTCATCCCTGATTGGTTCAAGTGGAAAGCAAATTTGAAATATTTAAAAAGTATTATTATTTTAAAAAACGAAGCGGGCTGAGAACGATTCCGATGGAAGCGTCGGTGTCGAGGACAAGATGAGAACACATGGGATATTATCCTAGCCGGCGATGAACAAAGTGACACGACTAGAGCACAACACTAAATGACTATAAACACTCGTGGTCTCGTCGATTACTCATTAACAAGCCCGACAGTGTGAGGCGATGACGCTGGATGTACTTTGTTATGTTATTGGAATACTTTTTGAAGTGTATTACAAGCTCGGAGCGAATAACACGTGTAAAGTGGTAATTTATGATAACGAGCAAGTACACTTGAACAATTCGACGAACGACTCTGACCAGGGCCGATTGTGACCTCGCGCCTGTGGTATGTCGGTAATTACAGCTGTCCCGCGTCGAATAGCCTATAGAGTTCTATATTTAAAATCTTTCCTCTGTGCAAATCCCCTACCCCCTCTTGCGCCTGTAATGCAGTGACAAAAGCACTAGGGATGATATTGTAATACGGCGGGCGCATTTGTCCCAAAATGAGTCACAAGCTGTGTAAATACAGAGTGCTATAATATTGGCCGAATTGAGGGGCCAATGAGGAACAATGCACGAGCTCGATACAGGCAACAAGTGATAAATGACTGCGTCGATGGCTAACGGCTACAAGGGAAGGAACAGCCGGCGGTTTTTGTTGTTTTTTTCTCTTTTATTTCAAGCGTTATAAATCGAACCCACAAACAACTTTTTAAAAAAATACTTTTGCAATTAGAATTGTGTGTACAACTAAAATGAGCAGCTAAGTAAACTGTGGTATGCATTTCTCGTCATTACTCGAATTTAAGTGCTGAGCAATGGCATTTGATGCTCCTTCCCATCCAATTTTACTTTCAAAAGCAAGTACTTGAAAGCCTATTTCACGGCAGTGCCAAAGCGCGCCCAGTGACAATATGTGATTACATCAATACAACACCATCATGAATGTACACAAAGCATATTCAACGTGCCAGTCAACAACTAGTGCAATCGTGTTCACTTAATTCTGAAACGGGAAGGAAAAATATGCCCGCTTTGCAAGGGGGTATGCATTATGGAAATGGGGAGATATGAAGTACATGTTAACTAAATCAATACCGAGTAGGGCGTAATGCTTGGGTGCATTCAGGGTCCCGCTATGACGCATCGAGTTTTAGCAGCACCCCTCGTTCTCCACATTTGGCAAATAGCGGGAAAAAAGAATAACATATATTCAAAATAATAATCGTAATAAAATAAAATGATATTTTTATAAATAAAAGGGGGGTGGGGGTAAAATTCTATACTAAACTAGTTTATATGCACTATCAAAAAATAAGAATTATTATTATTTCTTGAATTATTTGCTACTTTTTTTTTTAGTGAATTCAACTAATTTGACAAAAAGACGTTACTTAAAAGTTGTTTCTTTTTAAATACCTTTATTTTTCTCAAAAGCCTCCCCCTTATAAGTAGTTATTATTCTGTTTATTACCGACAATCTATATAGTCATCTTAACACATACTCCGGGAAACAATTGCGAAAAGTTAACATGCTATTTCAGCAGGAGTCAAGTCCCTCTCATCGACCCGGCATAGCCTGAGTGAGTGTAGTTGTCATGTAACCTACCCTTAACCCATAACAACCAGCCTCACCACCCAATATAGTCGCCCAACGGCTGTGCATTTCGCGAGACAAAATGTCAATTGAGCGCTTAATTCGCGTATGTCAACCAAAATACGATTATGATGGAAATAAACTATTTAAACTTATAAATTGTTGGACAAAAATTTTATCACAATAATATTTGGATGCGACAGTCGCGGTGTACAGAATAAATCGATTGTGTAAGTTTTTGTTTTTTTTAATTAGGTAGGGTGGGGAGAGTGGAGGGCAGAGAATAAAACAGATTAGAAAAATGTTTGATGTGTGTGGGTAATTATGTGCCAAATATCTAAGGCAGATAGGAAGCAGGTGGTTAACCGCTATTTTGATTTAAAAATAGAATCATAATCACACTGCAACTGTTATCTAATTTTAGGCCAATAATGTATTATAGCCACCATGATCAAATAACAGTTGACAACAAAGGCTTGCAGGAGTTGTTTGTGACTTGGTTTTCTTCCTTAAGTGATCTATGCTTGGATTCTTCATTATAAAAAAATCAAATCATTACTAAAAGCAACAAGAATCATTTTTTGTGAGGTTCCAAATATGATTTTATAAGAGGAAGAAAATGTAATAATTTTTTTAACTTAACTGCATCTGGAAAGGACTATCTTACTGCAAGAAGACTTAAGTGATACAACCACATCTGATAATAGCACGACAAAATGGGTTTCAAATTATTTTGCCATTATGCACATTTTAAAACAACGTTGTTTGGCCAGATAAGGGAAGTCAAGATTGTTTGAAGTTAATAATCTTAATTAACTCGAATTGACTTTTTACTATGATCTCTCTTTAATTTAAGCCGTTTTAAATTGCCTTATTACCTTTAAAGAAATAAAAAGATTTTATGTCCGTGTGAATCTATGAAACTAGTATTGATCCAATATGCATTTTTATATTCAAATACTTAAATATTTATGGAGCTACCTGATGAAATTTTTAATAAATCGAATGTTACAAAGAATATGGCCGAGGGCCCGGTGTGAGACCGTTGAGCGAGAAAAATGTCACAGCAAGCTCTAACGGAAATGCAATAGGTATTCGTTTTGTGTTGGTACATTTACATAGACTATTCAATATAGTATGTGAATTAGTCTGGCAAATAATGAATGACAACTAAAAAAAATGTTCCTTTTATAATAAGTCGCCCAGTTGAAAAATGGCGGTGATCTACAGAAAAACTGAATCACTCATATTTCTGTACTATTTTAGATCAGCGTTGAAAGGAGTGAATAGTAAAACTACTTTCAAATTAGCCAATATCTAGATAACGGTATGTTACACACAAAGGGTGTAGCTACCAACTTTATATCGCGTTACATAAGTATAAACCAAGTAACAATTATATCTGTATGGCTCATATCAGAAAAAGGGGTATCCTGGCCCAAAACCATAATATTTTTAAAATATAAATCAGTTGTTTTTTTTTTTTAATCTTATCTCTGACATTACAAACGTTCGTTCAATATAGACGATTATTGCGTCCTACATTCTGATTAGAATGTGTAGGCGCAGCGTTCACAGGCCACGGCTTTGAGGGACCACGCTACTCTCAGCCGCTTTTGTTTCCCTAACTAATGTCAGGTTCCCATTCGGAGCTGAGTGGACTCAGTGACATCCTTGACACCGGGAAATAATACCTGCCTTCACAGAAATTTGAACACCTGACCATCGATATGCCAGCCGAGCGTGCAAGCCGCTCGACCACCGCTCTGGATTAAAATAATTTTTGTCCTAAGTTGCCAAGTTTTGTCAAGAACAATCCATTCATGTAAAATCTTAGAAGGGAGGAAAAAAATTAAAATGGATTTAGACCCCGCCTTTAAGACCAATTAAATATTATAGGTTTACTTTTTAATTCCTTAAAGCATTTTGAATTGGGTCATCAAATTGTTGTGTACTAAAAAAATCAAAGTAGATCCATCCACAGCCAATGTTTAAAAGTATATTCATATAACACCTTTTTGAAAAAAATGACATATGGGGCCCCCCGCACCCCATAGGGTACATTATAAAATTTTAAAACCTTCTAGATTTTATTGTGGATCATGGTAGATGTGTGTGCCAAGTTTGGACAAAATCAATCCATGTCCATGTTGAAACATATGTGGAACAAACAAACAAGCCAAAAAAAGTTTAGCCATTTACAAATAAATAAACATGACATATTGTGATCTCCTTCCTGTCAACTTTCCTCCTATAATCGTGGAACCAATTACCCCCCCCCCCACACACACACACCTTTTCAAACAACATGCACCTAAATTCTTAGTTCAGAAACAACACAGCAAATCTTGGCAACAAAGTAAGGTCGATGGTTAAAAGGGTGGATGATGAAAAGCATTATAGATGGATTTCGGGCATAACTAGTATAACCTGAAGACTTGGTGATGGTCTTTCGAAAGTAATGATGGTCAATTTAAGGCTTTCCTGATCTAGTGCGATTAAGAACGTGGGTAACCCATCCAAAATAAGAGAGCCAACGACAATCATAGTAATAGTAACTTAATTTAAAATTGGACTTGCACAGTGGAGACAGAATTGACATAAATAGATTTAAAAAATAGTTCTACACAATTTCTGCAGCTCTGCAAACATTACTCTATGGTAGCACTGAAGAGTTTTCTTAACTTTTTATGACAGCGTAAGACCGTAAGGCGTTTATTCAGGAATAAATTAACATTTTGTCAGAAATATATATATTTATACTAGGGCTGCGGAGATTACCGATTAATTTCTCGATTAATCGGTAAATTATTGTATCGATTAAAATTATTTTAATCGATAAAATAGTGATTAAAATTAAAGAAAAGGTTTTAACAATTTTTTCGATTTTGTAATAAATAATTAATAATAGTTTTTATTTTATTATTTTGTTTACTTACAAACTTCTCCGTTTAAGAAAGTTGAAAAGTGTAAACTTTAAAATAACCTGTTTTATAAGGACAATGCTATATATATATATATATATATATATTTAAAAAACACTTTGTTTTTAATTATTTAACAATAAGAAAAATTTAAATCCATGGACATTATATTGAACTACTTATATTTAAATATATCTACTAACGATATTATATCTATTAAATTATATTAAATACTTAAGTTTTGGGCATTTTAAAAAATGCCATAAAATGGCACAAAATGTGAAGGAAAACAACATAGTGAAAAAGTGATTACGAGGTCTTAGAAAAAAAATCATAACTTTTGAACCACTTGGAATAAAAAGATGATTTTTATCTTTTTGTTAATCATCAAACAATTTCTATATGGCTGTATTACTTTTATATTTTAAAATTAATTAGAAATTATCATTCAAGTGCCTGAACTTAAATACGTTATTTAACTTATTTTCATTGTTAACTAATGTTTAAAAAATAACTTAATAAAATTGCCTGTTTTTATTACTTCCCTTGACATTTTCAGTTTAATGACGTCATAGAGTCATGCATCTTTATTTCTAGCTTTAACAAAATTATCGATTAATTAATCGGTAACTCTTCAAAAGTTAACGATTAAATTTAATTTAATCGATAACAGCCCTAATTTATACAAGTGATTTGCACCTCTCCCTTCACCGGGGCAAGATAAAAGATTTTTTTATTATTTCTGTTGAACAGCTCAAAATCTAAGTTTTCGTGGTATGTGCACTTGAAAAAAAAAAACAGCTTCAATAAAGTAAAGAGAGTAAGCCCTGCGTTAAAATAAGTACATTTGTTTGGAGGATTGCATTATTTCATAGTAAATCCCGTGATTATGTGGAGTTCGAGTGGTCTATACTAGATATTAACAGTTTCCTACATATGATTGATAACGTTAGGTAGTCATATATAAAACATTTCACAGCTAACTCCACGAGACTATTGATCACGTGCTAGTAAATGATTTTATGCTCATTGCCAACTATGAAAACTAAACTAAGAAAGCTCCAGTCAAAGTTGTGTTTAAAAAAAAAAAAAAAAAGAGTCAACAAGCCTTCCAGGAACCGTTAAATAGCGAAATGTCGCGTGGTTATAACTTCGGCTAAACAAAACGACCGTGACTCAGTGTGTATGTATGCAGTTTGGGGGGGGGGCGGGGGCTGCCAAAGCCACGTTAGTGATCCAGGACAATCGTTGGGCGAGGATGAATGATAACGCCTAGACTTACACGGCACATTGTTCACATCCAAACGTAAGCAATTAACACTACTCCATTGGTTCGCTACACGGCACACGGAAGTAAAATTATCAAGTGGAACCACGTATGAGCACAAAGTTGACAATTGTATTTTAGAAACGGAGAAAAGCACTGACTATCGGAGAAAAGCACTGACTATCGAAACAAAAAAAGCCATACCATGCTGCACACAAGCGAAAAATCCTTCTAACTTTTTATCTGCTGGCAACTACACGTATTGACCGCACACAACTCGTGTGAAAGTCGACATGTGTCAAGTCACTCTACTAGTATAAGGACTTGAGATAGCCGGCTCCTCGTGGAGAAACACGACGGCGATGAGCAAGCCATCTGCAAGGCAATCCTGTGCTTAACTTAATGTATGAAACTTTTCTGCGTGGTTTCAAAAAGTTTGGGGGCTATTAATTTATTATAAACAAGAAGATAACTAAAACGCTAAAGATGGATCTCGGTGAAACTCCAGGTTCCACAAGGCACGTTAATATCCTAAAAACATTCAAACATAGACCCTAAGCCCTAAACTGAAAGAATGTGTAATCACCAAAGGATCTTTGAGGCTGACGTATTATCGTGATTCGCTGCGATGTTTGTAAGCCCGCTCTTAAAGACAACGCTGAACGCGACTGAAGACTTAATTGCCACCAATTTTGAAAAGTTTGAAACTATGAGCGATCGCCGCCGGTTATGATCGATGACCGCGAGTTTCCTCACTCGTACACACACGGAATCTAAAGGGGGAGTGAACTTCATTACAGATTTCGCTCACACGCACAAGATGGGAGTGAACCTCATTAGGCCGTTTTCGATCTGTTGACACAGGTTGCTCTCCGACAGCGGGTTTTGAACATCATTTTTTTTTTTTAAAGATACGCGACTTTCTTATTTGGCATTGTTTTTTTCACATTTACTCACGGCAAAGATAAATAAAGAAGAGTGAAAAGTGAATATTATAATGTGTCATTACGCCCAAACCCCTCACCCCAGAAATTAATTGATTCGTACAAATTTCAGAACAACTGTTATCATAAAGATAACTGATTATTAATAGCCACAGCATCGACTTAGAAAACGTTGTCACGAGTAAATCAAGGGCAGACACGATGGTTGGTGAACACTAGATCACTCGACTATTGAGCCCAGGAGAAGCTACGAAAACACCCATCTTGAATTAACAAAGACCTTGCGTTTTATTAATTAAATAATATTTCCTCCCTATAACTTACAAGTATCGCTGGTTCAGTTGTTAACGTTGACTTTCTTAATTTAAGACTCAAATAAACACATTAGATGAAATAATAATTAACTCGTCACGGCAATTCAAACTAAGTCTCAGAGTTGTCACCCAACACCTCAACGTAAAGTAAATACAAAATTACATACGATTTTCTTATACATAAACCACCACATTCTAAGTTGTGATTGAAAATATTAATCTTTTGTAACACGATATACGCCCGCTGTCGGGCCATTTTCCCAAAGAATAAGTAGGGATTAAAAATTCATACTGGTTTTCAATAACACATTTCATAATTCATAAATGGTGCGCGCCATTTCGGTTAGTTTACTTCCCAGAAAGAACACAAAGCTTCGGATAGACTTAGATACAAGAACCGTTTACCATCGGGTCAAATAGAGATTGTGAACAAGGCTAATGACGCGTCCTACTTGACTCGCTGAGACAAAGTACAGAATGAGGAGCGAGAGACCCCAGGGTTGGGTAACCCTGAACACTACAGAGATAGTACTGAGGGGCGGGGTGCGGGGGTGAGAGTTCAACAACGCGATAACACTATGAGCGGGTTTTACAAGACCAGTAAAGCCCAAATTAAGAGGCAGGAGTGGGGGTGATGTCGGAATTAGAGTGAATGAAGATAAATATCACAGACAAATTAACACAAAGCACTAGGTGTTATTTGATCGTGGTAGGGACGATAGAGATGTTAAACTATCTTTTGATAATATATATGTACATGAATATATTATAATATATAATTATGTGAATGACATTTGATATGATTATAACATCACCCTTCAAATGCATTGAAAGGAGAAATATAATATATAAGAATTTAGCCGCAGTCTCCAATCAGTCACAGTAGAGACTTTTTAAAAATCCATTAAATGAGTTTAGAAAACATATTTAGGAGACGTATATCTCGCTAAACAATTGCGCTATGCCAGGAAACACTGAATTACAACACATTTTAATGAGAAGTATGTAATTTTTATACTTCCCCAAGGCGAAATCTAATAGCCACGTTTGAGCTTCTAATTCTAGGGTAGGCTCTAACTACATTATTTCCTACCTTTGAATTAAACACACTGCAGCGCAAAAGCAAGAGTTAAATATAATGTGACTTGGAAACAAATGCAGACAGAAATAATTGATACCACGGGAGCCTATATACATGCTATTACTTATAATTTCTTAATATTTTAACACAATGTATTAACATTGGCCATAAGAGTATAGGCGTTAGCGTCAAAATAATTCTCAGTAATCAGAATGATCCATGTGGTAATTACTACATGTGCTCTTGACAGTGTGACCAAAGGGAACATGAACAAAATTTTTAAAAACAATGATAGAGATTTGTTTGTTTGCGTAGTTTATTGAAATTGAATTCATTTAAGACACTCAGACTCTTAAAATCAATGTTGGTAAATAGCTCTATTATTTCGAAGAAATCCTATTAATGTAAACATGTGGGTATATGTCATACATACCCCGTTTGAATGACACATCTACTTATCTGTAAGCCTGATAATACACTCACTCATATTTTGTTAGTTTAATTTAAACATGATAGACTAAAACAGGTGCATCTTTTATATTAAATTATTTATCAATAGCATTTTATATCATAATAAGTTAAAATAGGTGTGACGAAAAAAGTAGGTGGTGCCTATATTACATCTAAAAAAATGTGAGTGCTTTTTTTATCTTTTACAGACGCCACTTCTATTCATAGGATTATTGAATCCTACGCTTATCTGTGATTTATGTCTAGTCTTGCATTTTAATTAGATTTTTTCATGTCGATAATGTGTTGGTTTTCCAGGTTTCCTCAGGCAACATATTCCACGTCCAAATTCCCAATTCCGGATGGGAGAACGAAAACGTATATGTCAAATGTGACTAAATGAGATACATTCTATCATTTTTCGGAGCATGTAAAAAGCAGGAGTTTTTGTGGGATACAATGATGAATAATTTGTGCTAATTCTAAAACAAAATCACCGAAGGTGAGTCAATTTGATGTCCATAGCTAATATTAAGAAACGGGAGTCACACATTTTGGAATAAGACAATGAACTTCATTATTTAGCTTCAGAATGGCCTAGGATCATTAACTAATCTATCGTAATAATAAATAACGACGCTAACAGGCTTGAGGTGGATTCAAGTAAGTACTTGAAATTATTTGGGCTAATATTTACTGAAGTAATTTTGGTTTAGTTATTATTTTTTTAAATTATGTACTAATATGCTACCAATAAGCATTATGCACCCTGACGTAAAATAGTAGCATTATTGGTATGGTTACAGGTCATATGTAAGAAGGGTAAAAAAAATTTTTTAATGCAGTTGCAATCTAACACAACAATTCTGTAGTATCTACGGACTGCTTATTGTTGATGTTTGTGTAAGGGCTAACAATCCTGAGACTTGATTTTATAGATAATCCTGGCTATAACTATAATATGACTTTTTCCAAAATGATTCAGAATTTTTTAAAAGCATGAGGATACGCCATGGCAATAAGAACTGACTTAAGACTTCAGTCTTACAATAGTTTGAATCAGAGTGTAAGAATCATTTATTCAAGACCTTGCCAATAGTAATATCCATGAAGTGACTCAAGTTGGAGTTCTGAAGCTCTGCCGTCACAATGAATTTTTTTATGTCATTCAGAAACACCAGGATGACAATGGCATTATTGTAAAAGAGCTACCAGTAATACTAGTTGCAATCACTAAAAGCAATGAGTCATAAAGAATTGTGAAAATATGTGGCTTGTCAGACACAGAGGTAACTTTAGTCAACAATGCTTTAAGTGTTCTACTTTATGCAAATGAAGCTATCTATTTCCAACTTTAATCCCCTCATTAATGGAATTCTACAGCACTAGGAGGGGCAACCGTTTGCAAAGGGGGACACAGAAATTGCTTTGCATTGTGAGACAAAAAGTTTATTTTATTTTTTAAGTTTATACATTTTCATGGGATATGAAAACAATTTTTTTTCTCCTATGGCAGCTATCATAATTATTAGTTTTATAAAAATACAATGTGATTATTAATTTTCAAAAGTCCACAATGTAGTCATCCACTATTTGCAGTGTATGGAAACACTACCATAATTCATGTCTTGAAGCTCATATTGTGTGTTATGATTAAAAAACTTCAAGGATTCAAAAGCGTTCTAAATTGTTGAAGAAAAAAAATAATAGAAGCAGAAATGTATCAAATTTGTTACAGCATTAAGATAGCCTTGGAGAATTTAAAGTAAAGCTTGATGACTCAACCTAAAAATTTCATCAAAAGTGATAGAAGTAATAAAATAAACTTTACATAACTTAAGATCAACATGTTTTTAAGAAGCACATTTTTTTTAAAAGTATTAGATGTACAGCAATAAATGAAAGGAAAAATGCTCAGTCACAAGGGATAGTACTAAATTATAAAATCCAGCACATTACTGAATGAAGCTATGAAAATAATTAAATGGTGGAGAGAACATTGATTTATCTACTTGAGATGTTAAGCAGCAAAAAATTTTTAGAAACTTTTTATTGGGTATTGATTGTAGTAACAAAATTGAGATTATTCACAATAGATACTACCATACATAAACTGGTTCTATAGCTCATTCATTCATAAGCCGACCCCCAACTTTTGGGAGAGAAAAGTATTAGTGTGTAATAGGACAGCGTAAACAAAATGGTAAACATTTTTTGAAACTACAAGCTAAATCAGGCATTATGATTGTTTACTTTGTATTCACAAAAATAAATAATATGATTAAATAAGGTAAGTTCAGAGTTTCATAATATTTTATAGCTTCTAGTAGAGCAGCCGAATCTTGTAGAATGTAGAAAAGGATCTCGATGATCTACAATTACAATTAAAACACTGATATTCAATGTCCAATGTACATGCAGATATCAGATATGACTGGCTCGTGAGCCGACCCACCTGCCCCCCAAACTTTCCCCCTAGATTTTTTCCAAAAAAGGTCAGCTTTAGAACGAGTATATACAGCTTTACAGCGACCTATTATTATTATACCAGTAACTCATATCCTACAATAACGCCATTAATATAGTGACTTGAACAGTCTGAGAAATTTGAACACAACCGTGTTCTTCAAAGCTGTTGAGATCCATTGAATTCCATTGTGCATCATATGTTGAGACATTCTGACTGACAAACTTTTGTTTCATTGTTCCTGTTGTTCTGAAACAATGACAAGGGTTAGACCCATAGTAGGTTCATGATAGGGACAACGCATCTTCACTTTGCATATCTGTTCAAAACTCACCCTAAAACTAAAACTTTATGCTTTTCAATGGCACCTCTTCTCAGGAGCCTGGCTACCTATTTTAGTGTCACACCTTGTTCACCCTGATTTTACTAGGTTGGTTTTTAGTTGTAACAATAGCTTTTGACAATTATAGTTTTATCTTGATTGTAATTAATAAGTGTAATTGAATGTATTTTTTTTTATAATTGCATATAGAGTAGTTGATTACAGAATAAATTAGTGTAAGAAATGGTTAATTCATAATGTGTATTTGCAGTCCTCCATTTATTATTTCTAGCCAGCAAATTAATGCAGGACAATAAAGTACAATATTGGTAAGTCAGTGCAAGTGGATTTGATTGGCATTAGTGAAGACGGGATTGTGTGTTTCAAGTAGACGCAGATAACCTTAATCAAGACCAAGAAAGAGAGAGGCACCTGTGATGTGTCTAGCGCCAGGAAACCATGTGATGGACTTGGGAAACACTGTTATTACTATAAGTAGTACTATTAACTATTTGTACAGTTAAACAATTTCGATTGAGTTAATAATCATCTGCAGTACATGTACAAGGGGTAGTCATTCATCCATTTTTATTTATAAAGAGGAAATATTAATGTACATAAAACGTCTGTTTATTAAAGGTTGACTGAAAGAAGAGTTGATTAATTTTATCCCTAGGGTGAGAACGCTTAACATGAATTAATAAAAACTTGGGGGTTAATATTTTAACGTCATAACATTTGAGAGGATCAGCTAACTTATCCAAAAGATAACTTTTTTAAATTCTTCTGAAAAATCAGATGAAGCGTGATGCAAAAATAGATCAAGTTTTACATAGATATTTTAATTATTTTTTAAAAAAATTATTATTAATAAATATATTTACTCTGCACATTTTAATGGGGTAAAAATAGAGTCATGGTTCATTCAGTATTTGCCAACTAACCTTAATGAATTTATGTAAGTAAAGTAAGGTCCCATTTTCTGACCATGATGACCCATAGGGGGGCAAGTGAAGTAGCGTTCACAGGTTTTTATGCCACAGCTTATGAGCAGGGGATTGCATGGCTAGCACAATGCCCAGCCGCCTTTGTTTTCCCCAGCCTAAGTAAGGTACCCATTTGAAGCTGGGTAATCTCGGGGGCCTTTGGCAGCAGAGGCTTGAACCCGTGACTCTCTATATTAAAGTCTGGTTACGACAGCCCAGCGTGCTACTACTGAAAATCCCACATGTGGAAGAAAATCAGCAGTCCCGAGCCTGCGCTCTTCATGGAGCTTCCCGGAAAACCCCCTCAGCTTTCTGGCCCCCTAAGGGACATAAAAGCCGAGAAGCCCCCCGGAGCGGTCGCTGCTATAAGCGGCCGCCTGGGCGCCCAGGACACTAGGTCAAAAACGCCTCCTACAGGAGGGGTGGAATTCCCTACTACGACATAGTATCACTTTGGCGCCACCCCGCAAAGCTTATGAGTCTTAATGGTTAGGATCGCGCAAAGCCGGGGATCATCACTGCCCTTCCTAGGGTTTAACCCCCACCAGAAGGTCTCCTCAGAGCTGGCGTCCAAAAGCGTTTCCTAGCGGTACCTGGCTTGGAAAGCCAAAGGCCGATGTTAGGTGTTAGTCATGCATGATTACAGTCGCTGTACGGATCTTAGGCAAAGCATTTCGATGCAATGCCGATGATGAAAACCAAAGTACCCGTTGAGGGTCAGGTTACTCCGAAGCGACCGTTTCGTCCCCCTCAATTAACTAGCAATGCTACTGAGCGGTGTTGGTTTAGGGCCAGGAGCGCCAGTAAGGATTAGCGCTACTACTAGATGATGCCTCTCAATATAAACTTACGAGTTGTCTTTAGATTAGTCACTACGGCATCAATTTGTAATTTATAAAAAAAAACATTATAAAGCTTATTTATAATACAATTAAACAACTGTCAATGGTACACAGCCTAATATATCATACAGAATAGGACTGCATAAAGCTATTTTATTAAAAAAAAACAAATTACACAGACTATTTGTGTAAGGAAACAATAAATTAAAGCTTTATTATCAACTAATACAAATAATGGTAGACATTTCGGCTCATGCCTTCATCAGTACAAAAACAATTACATGTACTTACATATATATTAAAATTAAAACATATTAATATTATTAAAGTCTATGTGATAAAATGAAAAGAAATGAAAGACAAAAATAAACACGGACATAGAATATATATTCTATGTCCGTGTTTATTTTTGTCTTTCATTTCTTTTCATTTTATCACATAGACTTTAATAATATTAATATGTTTTAATTTTAATATATATGTAAGTACATGTAATTGTTTTTGTACTGATGAAGGCATGAGCCGAAATGTCTACCATTATTTGTATTAGTTGATAATAAAGCTTTAATTTATTGTTTCCTTACACAAATAGTCTGTGTAATTTGTTTTTTTTACACAGCCTAAAAATGATTTTGTGTGTCTGGCAACTTGTATTCCAGATTTTTTTTTCACCTATGCATAGGCATGGTGGATGAAATCTTTAAACTAAAGTCCAATTCACAAAAAAGGAATTTTTTTTAAAAAAAATTAAAAAGAAATTAAATTCATATCAAAGAACCCAATATACCATGGACTTCCAAAATAGCTTTAAATAAAATATTTCTATTGCCATTTGGGTTAACATCAAATTTGATCCAATTCACCTTTGGGATCCCTTTCCCATAGGACACTGTTACCAAGTGAGATTATGAATGACAAGTGTACAGATTTGTTTACAAAAATCAATTAATTAATAGACATCAAAGCATTTAATTTCATTTGCTCTTTTAATAAAGCCTCTCCCTTAAGGCTAAGGTCAAAGAGATCATTAACTTTGTTATTTCTGAAAACTTTTTTAAAAAATTATGGATTCAAGTGATTGACACATCCCAAAAATTTTCAAAAATGTGTAAAAAGACTACTCAACAATCATATTATGGCCATACAAAATTTGAATTGTAGCTAAAGAAGAGTGTCACAAGAGAACATATTCAGTAAGACCCTCTTTAAGCCGAGCCAAGAATGCGGTGGGGGGTATTATGCTGATGAGATGAATAATTAAGTTATCATATGAAATATAATTTTAATCATTTTTAAATGCTGAAGGGTGTTCCTTTTAAAAAAATCTTTAAGAAATGAAACTTATAAAAATTCTACAGTGACAAAAAATGGAATTGAGTGTTAATATAATGAATAGCCAATTTATTATGTTTTTAAAAATGTTTTAGCTACAAAACAAAAACTTTATTAAGTTAGAAACTTATAGTATTGTCTTGACAAAATAAATATTTTGGCTAGGAACAGTAAAAGAACAAGAGCGCACTGACAAACTTGCAGATAGATCAGGGGCTTATGGAATGAAATTCAGCTCAGAGAAGAGCAAGATATTAGTTAACTCCTCAGTTGCTAGTATGGCAAACATCATAACAAACCAACAAAAGCTTGAAGAGGTACAGAACTTCAAATACCTAGGAGCTATTATATCTAGAGATGGTACCTGTGAAGTTGAAATAGGAGCTAGAATTGGATTGGTAATGGCAGCAATGATGAAATTAATCAAAATATGGACCTGCGAAAAAGTTATCCTTCCAAAAAAAGCTCAGGCTAAAGAGCTCTCATTCTTAAAAACATTGCCCTGTATGGATTTGAGACCTCAACACTACTGGCAACCACTGAAAGCTAGCTGTAGGCATTTGAAAACAAATGCATGAAAAAAATTATCCACATCTCTTATCTAGAACAAAAGTCAATGCGACAATAACCTCCATTGCGGGCCATCAAGAAACCATTATAGTGACAATTTTGAGACGCAAGCTGGCATATACTCAACATGATGGCCGGACAAAAAAAACATCCTTCAAGACACTGTAGAAGGGGGCCGGCAAAGGAGGACAACGGAAAAGTTGGCTTGACAACAAAAGATTGGATAAGCTGAGATTGAATAAATTACTGATCCCAGCTCTGTTGATGTCTCCATGCACTCTCCCCAAACAGTCACATGACTGATGATGATTGGCTACATAAATAATATAGTATTTTAAGCTATTACCTTCAATATTTTAAAAAGGATGATCAAGTGCATGTTTAATATTACTTTGTTTGGTCCAGATGGATTCACCCATAAAAAGTTAAAAATTAATTTTTACAGCTATTTTTCTTTTTTAAATTCAGGACCCATCAATCTATTAGTGGTAAAGCAATTTCATAATGTACATGCAAATGATGTTATAATTTATAATTCCAGTTTTCAAGGTGAGGACAAAACATAATGTAATATCAAGACATATGGATAACGCAAGTTCCTATGTAAATACTAGCATATCCAAGAGTAAAAAAACAAGGCTTGGACATAGGAAGGCTTTGGTGAGGAATGCACCTCTGGCTGTGTAAGGTATGTGACGGCACTCATGTTACAGAAGCCACCTTCACAGCTAGGAGCAAAGAAAGACGAGCTAGTACGAAGGCAAATGCAGAGAAGGAGACAACGCTATCATCCCTTGAGGATGGATGCCATATATTTATCATATAGTGTATTTTCAGTATGTTAATTATTCCCAAGAGTCAATTACTGATTAACCAGCAGATTGGGGGATTAATCAATACAAAGCCCATAGTAAAAGAAAACCTTTGTAACAAATTAAAAGTCAAATTTATTACCACTGTTTGACCTATTATTTATAAATCAAATTTCACCCATGTGATGAACAATTAAATCAATGGACAGATGAAATATGATGCAACCGAAAGTTTCCCCTCAATAATAATATTTTTTAATTGACCTAAGATCCTTTAATTAAAGAGACCATAAAAAATAAAATATTATTATACCTAAATGAAGACATATCACAACACAAAACTTCAAGTGGATAAATTAAATGCCAAGAAAATGGTATCATTAATAGACAGCTCAGCCCATTATAACTAAAACGTTAAAAATAAATAAATAAATTATTTAGTAAATAAATCTGTGGTATCTTAAGTATAACTAGTAGTTGGCCGCGGTATTGGGACATAAAATTAAATAATCCAAGTAAGGAATAGTTTCTTTTCATTTGGCATAATTATTTATAATGATTTTTAATGTCTTTATTGTTGATTATAATACTGCAGCATATCCTAATAGAAATTCTAATTTAAATTGAAGACCAACATTGGCCAACATGAAATTACCTATCTATGCAGCATGTTTCATTCATGCTGACTACTAGATTAATAACCCAACTTGATGAATCTAATTTTAACTAGACCTAAATATTTTGCAATTCAATGATTTGACCAATGCCAATTGCTAAAACATTTTTTTACCATTCAAACAGTCATAAAGTTAAATTAATAATACAATAAATATACTTTAAATTTTAAATATAAAATGTTAGTTACAGAAAAATTATTAATTATAATTACCATCATGATCATATTATTAATTATAAAATTTAGTTTACTAAACTTATAATAAATACAACTTAATTTGACTTAATTTGTATAGTATAGCGATGTGGAAGTATGAACCAATAATTATCACTGGGCCAATAATATGACATTGAATTCATTGAATTGACAGTGAATCAATAACAATTCCATAGTCTTCCATAGTAATCATAGTTAATTATTAAATAGTCTTTACTTTAATAAATTAATAGTATTAATAGTCATAGTAGCCATAATAAAATATGGACTAAAATAAAGTAAACTTATTTCATGAAATGTTAAACATGATAGAGCTCAGAAATCTTCAAAACTGATTTTAAATTGGTAATTATAATTCTGATTCAACAACATTTTGTCATAAAATATATTTCTGAAAGAATAATCATTTTTTCCCCAAAGAATAAAGCCATTTTAGTTATTTGCCAAGGGCAGATAATGCTTATCACTAACTCCAAACAAAGTCGCCGTGCTTTACTAAATATTCCATCATTTTCCTTACCTCGTGTATAATTTTGCAGCATTTACAGCTTCCTATCTGTCCAAAAAGGGCAAGCAAGAATTCTTCAGATACATTATCACTGAGATTTCCAACATAGCTGGAAAAAAATAATAGTAACATTTATGGTACGGAAGAAACAAATAAAAACAAGACAAGTTCGTGAAAGATATGAAAGTTTTGAGGAAGTGCTGGCTTTTTAAGATAAAATTAACATAATTAGGAAATATCACTTACAGTGTTCTTGGATTGCTTTCGTCAAACATGTTCTGAAAAATAAGAAAATAACAGTTAGAAGTCGAAAAGTGTTATAAATATATTACATACTTAATGAAAATAAACACACCTGATTCATTATTATGGCGACTCGATACACGCGAAACGGGAACTGCGCCTGCGCGAGGTGTATTGTGGGATTGACCGCCAACGAGGGCACAACGAGAGCAATAGCAATTTCGAAAGTAGACCTTCGGGAAAATCAGTTTTCATATTTGCACTAACAATACCATTATTTCAACAAAAATATCCCACTTAACCATATAACTAGTCTTTTATTCATTTTTAAAAATTTATTAAATGTATCATAATATTGTAAAACTAATGCTTAACTAATTTATGATACTGAAAACTAATTTGTTAAAATTATTAAAAATGAATCAGTTGATTTTAAATTATAGTTATAGGTTAGTTATTAATTTTTGTCCGATGTCAGGAAACCAGTTCCCCCCCCCCCTGTCTGGCCGCTCACCCATCATATTTACGGGGGGTGGGGGACTATTGTGATTAATAATATTTCTACAATATAATACTTAATTTATTTTGTGTTAAAGACTAATAGGTGTAGGCTGGAGAGTGTAGGGTCTAATATTTTCGGAAGACTGTCTGCTTTTCGAGGAACGTTGCTGCATCTTGACCCACTTTCGGTCGCTTTACCACAGTGCTTCTCAAAGTGGTGGTCCGAGAACAGTGCTGGCCCATTTATCAAGAAATGACAGACTTTGTAACTTTTGTCTTCCATTTACCACAATTAATTCAAACCCGAAAGAATGTGTCAATTTTCGGCAATAAGCACATCAAAATGAAATAAATAAAATAAATTACATATCACTACTATGTCAATAGAGGGGAAATAGTGCACCGGTCCCTGGAGCTATGGAAAAATCATGCAGTGTGAGAGGCAACGCTTTGCCTAGTCTCATCCAGTGGCGTAGGGAGAGGGGGCAAGTTGGGCGAATGCCCCGGGGAGCACTTTGTTGGGGGCTGCAAAGTCCTCATTGTTAATAAAGTTATAACTTATACACATTTTTAAAAGTTAAAATAAAGTTAAATAAAAGATAAGCTAAGAAAATAAGTTGTTGTTTTTTTTAATAAATAATGACCTATATCAAAATACGTGAACATTTCTAATACCAAAACTTAAAAATCTATAATGAATCTAAAGTCTTCTGATAATAATGTCACTGAACTGGAAACAAGGGTCTGAAGAAGAATAAAACATGATGCTGATGTGCTGGTACCCTATGGCGGATTAAAGGGGGGCTGAACGGGCTAAGGCCAGGGCCCCCGACGGTTTGGGGGCCCCAAACTTTTTAGATTTTATAATAAAAGTGTACAAATGTGTAACGAACACTTGAAAATATAATAAATTAAATACATTTATAAATATTATCTCTACCACTGATATAGATTCAGACCTGATAGTCTTACTAATCGAAAATTTAGAGAACATAGTATAAATTATAGTTTATATTTTTAAAATTTCTCTATCTATACAAGCTCCGCTGGCAGTGTGGAGAGAGTATATGCCCGTAATGCAAGCGGTGTCGGGTCCGATTCCCAGCAGTGGAACGAACATTTTTCTTTTCACACTTAATTGTAACATACCGCGAACGCTTATTTCTTCATGATCGTTTTTTTAAAAATTATTACTGTATTATTAATATTTAGTTACAGTCTTATATTAGCTGTTAACAATAATTTTATTTTAAGGGACGCTGGCTGGATAGGGCCCCCGTTTCATTGCAGCCCGGGGCCCCGTGCAGTCTTAATCCGCCCCTGGTACCTTTACCTGATTCAAATTTGTCAGCCGCTCATCTTGTAAAAGGGAAAATTACTGTATCCGTTAAATTCCAGCGACAACCTTTAAAATTTCAACAACATACATGGACATAATTGATATAAATATACTGGAGCTCAAGAAAGACTCAAAGACATTAATCTCAATGTCAAAATACATTCAAGTTTCAAATAATTCATTACACCTGATTTCTTTACACGATGCTCCTACTGAAATTCATGTGATGTTTGGGCAGTTACAGGATTAGGAAGACATATGATTTTCATTAATCTACTGGACTTTGAGTGCCAGCTATGAGAGAGGCTTCTCTAAAATATAATTAACGGACATTTGATTACGATCAATAATGATTTCACCAAGATTGACTAATATATAGCAATTTGGGCTATTGAGCATCGCATTGCTACTACTGGCCCCGCACAATCCGTTTCGCTTACAAAGTTGCATAGGGTCCAGAAATTGCTAAGGCTGGCCCAGCCATTAACCTTGTCGACTGATAACATGAACATTTTATCAAAAGAAAACAAAACAAACAACCCATAAACACAAAGTTTTTTTTACTATAAATCTCTTATATATGAAACAGAAAGTATTGATTAAGTTCAATATAATACAAACGTTTACAGACTGAACGTGACTTAACTCCCCTTGTTGTAAAACAAGGCGATGTGGTCATGGATGGCTGGAGTGAACTCCAGTGATACGTGGATGACAACAATAACAGAAGCTACCTAGAGACACATAGGGATAAACTAAACATTCATTAATTTAACTACGGTACATTCAATCGATCTGGAATTTTGATACAATGCATTGTTAGATGTCACGGGTCTATGTGCAAATTTTCAGCTCGATCATGGGAAGTGGGTCATTTGTGACTTTTGTTTTTCCGCCCACCCACGACAGACAGAAGGACAAGATGGTGAAGTTAATATAAGAGATTTTTAAAAAAAGCAACAACCCGTAAAAGCAATGTTTTTTTAAACTATAAATCCTTTATATATGAGACAGAACTAAAATTATTGATTACATTCAAAACAAAAATTTCCAGACTGAAAGTGACTTAACTGCCAAATGCTCTAAAATGGGGACGGGTGGCTGCAGAGTGTGGTCACCGATAGTTGGAGTGAACTCACCAAACTCTTGATGTCAACAACAACAGATGGCCATTATGCATTTATATAGAGATAAACTATGATGTGGAAATGGACCTCCACCAGCTGGGGGTTCCAGCATGAAGAAAGAAAGCCATCAATCGATCTGAATGGAAGGATGTGTTGGAGTTGGAGCAGGCCAGGGCCATACATGGGCTGTAGCGCCACAGATGATGATGATGATAATGGTGGATATAAACTAACGGTGAATTAATTTTATTACGGTTCATTCGATCGAACTGAAATTTTGCCACAATGCATTGTTAGGTGACACGAGTCTTTGTGCAAAATTTCAGCTCGATAGCATGACGGGAAATGGGTCTTTTTTCCCGCCGTACCGTGCGGACCGACCAAGAGACGACGGTGAAGTTAAAATAAAGAATTTAAAAAGGTATCCAAAATATCACTTGGTGTTTACAATTATTTTTAATTTAAATGAAAGATCTTTTATCTATATATTATAAATAATTCACCAGAGCAATAATAAGATCATGGTTAATAAGCTAGGGTCGGGGAATCACAGTTTATGGTTGGCAAGCTAGAGTGGTGCAGGGAGGAAGGGGAGGTAATTAACCAAAGTGCGTATGTATCGAGACCAACAATAAGTCGTTCTGATTTCTTCGTGGTGTAGTTTGAATCAGTTCTTTCATCGTTTCCATATCACTATTTGCACACATTTAATCGTGATTTATTGACCCATTTGCACGCATTGACAGCTAGGTGATCATTATTTTATACACATTATCTCGTTTATTTCCAAGGTTTTAATTATTACCCCCACCCAGATGAGTCGTTAGGGCTGGTGTGACCTGGGGCGGTAGCTCATGGTGTCACCCCTTCACGACTTAAGGGGTCGTCCATAAATGACGTCACTTGAGGTTACCGATTTTTACCCCCCCCCCCCACACGTCATACTTTGTCACAAAAACTTAGACCCCCACCTTTTTTCCGCTATGACATCACCAAAATAATAATAATAATAATAAAAAATAAGACGTATTTTCTAAATAAAAATTAGCATGTTGCAAATTATTTGTTGTCATTTCCATATTATCTGCACTCTAATATCGTCACACGCTTGAAGCATTGAAAACGTCATTAAATAAACAATCAAATATGTAAGTGGAACTTTTATTTAAAGTTGTGCGTTTTTTATATGACGCCACATTTTATAAACACATCCTCCGCTTCGTCACACATCGTCACAGATACGTGACCCCCTCCCCCTATGGAGGATTAAAGTGGGGGTGGGGGCTTGGCTGAGCGGGTTGAAGCCAGGGACCCCAATGACTTAAATGTTATTATAATAAAAATGGGCAAATATTTGTATGAATCACTGAAAATGCCTTGGACAGTCATACTGCAATGCTGCAAATATGAGTAGGAAGTATAGCGGAGTTCGGGCTATTCTTCGTGAGAAATGCAATGTTGCTCATTACGCACAGTTCACAGCTCATTCCCTTAATTTGGTTGGGAAAAGGGCAGCAGGTTGCCCTGCTGCAGTCACATTTGTTTTGTCTTCTGCAAAATCTTTATACCTGGTTTGTTGCATTTACTCATCATTGACAGGTACTTCAAAAAACACATGAAATTGATACCTGTTTACAAAACCTTGTTTGACACAAGATGGTCAGCCCGACATAAAGCTGTAAGGTCTGTTAATAAATCATACCATGAGAATATTGCTGCACTGAAATAATTAGCAACTAACGAAAATCAGCCACGTGACTGTTGACTTGAAGCAGAAGTATTTCGGAAGGAACTTGAACAACTGGATGTCGAAATTTTACTAGAAAATAGGGAAACGATATTAGAAAGATTTCAGAAAAGTTACTCTTTAAGATCCGAGAATATCTTTGCGCCCTACGTTCTTATAACTTATAAGAACGCACAGCCTATGCTTGTCTGTTGGCAATCTTCTCGTGTATTTTCTTTTAAATGGCGCCATCCCATTCTAAACTAAGTACCACCTGGTGTGACCTGTGCCACTTAGGGATGCCACTGTAGGCTACAGAGTCATTAAACTTGTAGAAAAAAGGAGATAAGAATTGTTATTCAAAATATTAGCACATGTAAATGTAACATTGGTATTGTAACAGTGTAACATATTACACTCTTATTCATTTTTTTAAACATTAATAATACTTTAAATATAACCATTAATCTCTATAAGTTGTTAAGACCATGATGTTCATTATTTCAAACTTAACTATTCTGAACAATGCATCTACTTACACCAACATATTCCGACTTCTTTCTTTTCTTTTTTTTTTTAAAAAAAAGAAAGATAAATGGATACATTTAGTCTTTTATCAAGCTGAATAACGATGCCTGCCTCTTTTGCGCTGCATCGACCCATACTGAATGCTCACAGCGCATAAAATATAAACGATGGGAAGAAAAAGATTAAGGGGTTAGATGGATGAGGAAACGGAGTAAAAGAGTTAAAGAAAAGCTTAAAAAGTAGAGCAATTCTTGGTAAACAGTCCGGTCAATACAAGTCGCTGAGAAGTACTTGAACCAATGAGTGTTTAGTTCAGTTTTTTTTTCAAATAGAAATAGTTTACGAAATCCTGGGTATTTTTGGAAATAGGCATTCATAAGTATTGCTGTTTCCGTGCGCTTCCGGTTTTGCATCGTTAGAAAAAGAAAGACAGAAACGTGTTGGAGAGCTGCATTAACATTCTAAATAGCCACACGTTTTCTAATAACTAACAAGTGAGCAAAGGGCTTTACTGGCAACCCAAACACCCAACAAAGTTCAAGATTCAGAAGTTATGTCTTGATTCTCACGTAACCAATGACAACGTCCTACATAATTATGTCAATTATATTTTGGTTAAATTTGTGTTCCACAAAATTTTGAGCCTTAAAAATATGAATATTAGCGTGAAGAATGAGCTGTCAAAAGCTTTAGCGGGATCAATAACAGAAATAACACAATAACAAATGGGATGTCTTTAATTCCGCCATGCAGAATGAATTAGCTTGGTTTGCTTTAAAATTAATAAAAACGAATGTGGTGCCCTTTTGTAATTAATAATATATGTAAGCAATTTATTCTACTCAATTTGGAAAAGGGGATCACGCTCTCTCAAAATGAATTAAAACATGAATCTGAACTTGGCTCATTAAACTTAAACATTCTTTTCGACCTAAAACGAAAGTTAAGGTGAAGGTATTTGTAATTTATAACAAAATAAATAAAATAAAAAGTCAGCGTCGTTTGCATTTTTATTTTGTCGAACATGAAATAAAATGATATTACCAAGCCCATTAAAAACAATAACTATACTCGGTAAAATTAATGCTAAGTTTCTTCTGTTGTAGATGGATATTCTGAAAACAGGGTAGGGGTGAACCTGACAGGACGTAACGAAATTGCGAAAGTTTCAGCAAAGAGCCTTCTTCAAAGAACAAATAGTACACAAATAAAACGAATATAGAGAAATAAAGGAAAACTTGGCTCTCTTTGGATTTCACCGCAGCTTGTAAGTATGGCGGACTGGCAAGAATTTTCCCATTGCACCAGGAACCGGTGATATATTTTCACAGTACTGACGTGGTAGCGAAATGTTACTTATTTTGTTTCATTTTATGTGATTATTAACGAAAAATTGGCATTTTATAGGTATAGTATTAATGGTTGCAAATAAGGGATTACAATTGTAGTTTCTGACCTTTCTTGATAATGTCTGCGGACCAGCAGTGGATAGCCCAAAGACCGGCACCCGGTTAGCGGATCACCAATTTGATAGGCACTAATCCAGATCACTCATTGAATTTCTTTAGATATCTAGTTGACAAGACACTGTGGGCCTATTTAATTTGGAGTAACCTTTATATACAAAGAATATGGGATAAACTGGAGCTGCAGGTAATTAAAAATGAATTAATTTAACCATCAAAGCGATAAATACTCTTCATTCTTCCATTAGGCCTAATTATTACTTTTTTGTTAAAAACACACTAGTTATCGATGGCTTACCCTTCCAGCGATTTCTCACTTAAATCCAAATTTCCATCTTTGCCACTTTTAAATAACAAAGACAGATTTTTTTTATAAAGTAAAAAAAAAGTGTTTAAAAAGGTGTTCATTGCAATTTTGACTAAACTTATTTTAAAGAAAAGATTTTTTATTAATCTTTTTTATACCCATCTATGAAAACATCTATTGCATACATTGAAAATTGTTTGTTGAGAGCTTTCTAAACATCATACATAATAAATCTGGACAATAAAATACACAATTCATTTCTACACAATGAAAATAATATTTATTATCAGATAATAAATGGCATGAATTTAAAGTCCATAAGTTGTAATAAACTCCATAAATATATTTTTACAAGACTTCTTATTAACAATTGCTTTAATTAAATGCTGCTAAACTTTGTGTCAATATCCAGCATTCAAGGTAAGCAAAAGTTAAATGTGTCATCAACTTCTTAAATCAGCTTGTTATGACATTTTCAGCAAAACAAAAATAAATGTACACAAATATCAGTGAAGTTTCATTCACGTACACAAGCAATGACATAAAACTATAAACAAACAAACATGCAATCCAAAAAATGACACAAAAAAAAACCTCATAAAATTCCCCCCCTAAAGTTTGCAATAAGAATAACGATCCTACAAATCTTATTTTGAAATGTCAGATGAGATCAGATAGATATGGCTTTGCTGCTTGTGCTATACAAAATGGATGAATCAATTAAGACAAAACAAGGTGAATCTGTACAAGCAAGTGCAAAACCCCCTCCCCCCGCCAGGATATCATTAAAATAAATTGGTTATTTATTACATTGACAAAATCTATGAAACAAGCAATCTGTACAACAAACTTTTGAACCATGTTATATATACAATATTTTCATTTAAGTTTTATTTGTTTGCTCTTCAATTTTTAAATGCCCTTACAATTATAAAAAAAAAAAGAAAAAAAAAGAGTAAAATTTATTTATATTATAGTTTCAGTAAATATAATAACATTAAATAAATATTAACATTTCTTGAAGAGATTCTTGTCCAGAACTTACTTATTGCTTCATCAATTTGTCTGAATAAATAGAATATTATCTCAATAGTTTTGGTAAAAAAAAAATGAAGTTAGAGGATGTTTCAAACATCTGCTCTAAAACTTGAAGCTCATTCATACAGATATACATAGTAACATAAAATTAATCAGGTCATAAAGATATTAACTTAACTTGTATTTCACTAATCTAACTAGAAAATACCCTTCAAGTTTTAACAAAATAAAATAAAAATATTAAATAAATACAAGAAATAGAGACTTAACTTCCTGTTTAATGTTATTAGGCACGATTAAAAGTAAACAATAATTTATGTATGTAGGAAAGACTTCAATAAAAATAGTGCTTTTTAAATAAAAATTCACTGTGCTAGGGCTTTGTCAATTCTGGTGTGCTGTCTGTCTTTGTAATTTGGAAAGTGATGAGGTATTCTGGATATGCCTATGAGAAAATGGAAGAAAAAATATCACAAAGACCCTAAAAAAGTATCTTTAAACATATTTTAAAACAAAAATTAGCTAAATGATTGAAAGAAATACATAGCCATAGCAAAGTTATATTTTACACATAATTTTTGTCAGAAGGTAACTTTTGAGATGAGAAAATGAATAAGAAATTTTAGTCTTTAACTTTTAATGTCCCAAAGTGCAGTAAAGTGCAGCTTGCCTCTAATCCTGAACCGGGGTGAACGGCCCCTCGACAGCACTCTCTTTAGTATTGAAATCATAGAAAGTAAAACTCTTCAGTGCGTGAGAGAAGATTTAGTAGACTTCCATTAAAGTTGAAGCTTGCTTTTCACCAGTGCTTTTGCTCATTTCATGAAGTTTTGTGTTTGTTTTTTAAAAATAGTTTTTACCGTTTCTTATTTTTAAAAAAGATTTAATTTTGCAAAACTTTTGGGTAAAAAAAATAGTACTAAACTACAGGTAAAAATAGTACTAAACTCAAGTTAGTCTTTAGAATAAGTAAAATAACCATTCTGTAAGCTAATCCTAAAAGATGCAGTCAGTAGGACAATAAATACATTTTCAGCTGTTTCAAAAATTCAGCACACAATTCATTGCAATGTATTTGAAATTTTTACAGGACAGAGGCATAAGTGTACATAAAACCTTAAAGACGTTAAGAGTTAAATAAAAAAAATTGTATAACCAAAATGACAAATATGAATATTTAAAAAATATTTTAACTAATACTTTTGACAACTTATTACCTGCTCCCCACGATACACTACATATTCAGCATAATTAAGGCCACCTGTGCTGGGACGACCAATAACTGAGTGATGGCCTGGTGGAGCATGAGCCATTTTCATTGCAGAAAATTGGAGGAAAGACTTTCCCAAAGTCACTCTGCACAATAGCAGCTGCCTGTATTTTAATTACATTTGAAGAGAAAAGCACATACTTAAAATATGAATTTTGAAAATGATGGGGGATAAAGTACGTCTTTAAACCATCTTAATTTTTAATGGCACTAGTTTAAAAAAACTTTTTGTTGTTGTTGAAGATATAAACTTACCTGTGGCAAATATAACAAGATCTGTCTTTGTGAACAGGACAACCAGTTCCCCCTCCTATACCATACACGTACTGATTGCTTTTTGATGAATTTTCAGCAAAATATATACCTGTTTTTTTTTAAAAAATTTAATAATCTGTATTTATTATTTCACACAAAGCACATGGTACATTATAATCAACTGCATCAAGTTAATATAAATGTTAAAATTGTTCTGTGCTGATCAACACTGTAAATAACAGAAGTTAAACGATAAACTCTTAATGCGCCATAACGTTTTCTGAAAACTTCCTCCCCAGTCCCGTAAGAATTTACATCATTGCAATCAAATGGTTATGAAATTTAAAAAATGCTAAAAATGTGCTTATAATATTATTGTCATATTGACTTCATCTTTTAAGATAAAAATGGTTATTTTATGTATCCAAAAGACCGTCTTGAATTTAAAACTATTTTTACCTGTAGTTAAGTACTATTATTTTTACAAAAAAGTTTACCAAAATCACATCTTCAAAAAAAGAAGTAAAAACTACCGGGCGTAAATAAGAGCGAAGGCAATCGCCACCATTTCCAGAAGTTGAATACATCTTCTATCCCGCATTGAATAGTTTTAAAAGTTCTGTGATTTTGTTTCCAAAGAGAGTGCTATCGAGGCGCGCTTTATCATGCTTTGGTAAAAACGAAGTGGCGCACATTATAGCGCTTTAAGAGTTAAGAAAGTGAAACGAAATATTTAAAAATTAGAATGCGATATCTCAAATAGTTTCATGTATTACCTGCACCAAACATACCACCAATGTAAGCATGCCTCTCATCAAAGCCTTTGTGAACAATGGCATTAATAAATGGAGATCCATGAAATAAATGCCTTTCATTAGGTTGCCCGTGATTCTCTTCACCAACTTCTTTTCGGCGGTGGCAGTAGCGTTCTAGAAGACGTTTATTCCGTATCTTCTGTATTTTTAATATGTTATAACTGTTAAATATACCTCCAACATTGTCTTTATGATCCCGCAATGTTGAAACCATCTAAAAGAAGGTATAGGAAAAAAATATATGTAAGCTTTAAAATTTTGAATGTAAATTTTCAAATGTAATTGAATTTATATACATCTAAATCATATCACTTTTACGTTCCCATTTAAAAAAAATAATTTAAAATTTTTAAATAAAATAAACGATAGACAAATTTTTAGAAGACAATAAATGACTATGATAAGATAATAGTTTACACAATGAAAGGATTTAGGTTAGTCTCCATTGGAATACTCAGAACTTTCAGAAAAACACTAACAATACTGAAAGAAATCAGAAACAGGTTATAATATTACCTCACGATTTTGGAAAAAAAAAACATACAGTCGACGGCCTAGGGGTTGGCAGAAAAGCGTGGAGATAGCCGAGGATTGAGATAAATGACAACCAATATGGTGGCAAAATATTAACATGTGCTTGAAATTTCTTTATGTACATGATATGCGTCAATAAATGACATGTGTTTTTGGAGTTCTTTTTTTATTAATTAATTTTTTTACACAACTGTATTGCCGTTATTTGTTTAATGAAGTGATCGGCATGCTATAAAAAATAAACAGACATGTTTGCTAACAACAAAAGGTATATGTGCAGTGCACCAACTGTTCATCCGTTTAATCAGGACTGGTTAACCTAAACTTCATTTAGTCGATTATTAGCTTATTAACCCTATAAACCTCTGCCAGAGCCAACACTTATCTTATCTTAGATATACAGATGCTCCTTTTATGCAAAAGATAATTGCATCCACAGACCATGGTTATGAGGGTTCCACACATTACCGAGCCGCCTAATTAGTGTTAGGTACTCATTAGGAGCTGAGTGACTAAGGGACGCCCTAGGCCCAGGGAACAAATCCTTGCCTTCGCATGGATTTGAACTCGTGACCATCGGTACGCCTGTTGACTGCGCTACCACTCGAGCGACCGTGACATCAAAGTGTTTTCTTAATAATATTCCGATCTATAAATAATATAAAAATACACGTCATCACTGTTAGTGGAGTTTGCTAGTGAATGATTTTTAATTTTAAAAAAGTACTGTTTGGTAAACGAAGCATACTACCAGAAGTAACACAGCGCAGAGAGCTGTGATGTCACCAGGAGACCCCGTGAGGTGGAAATTTGGTAACTTCCCCTTCTTGGTTCTAAAAAATTTAGGGAAAATACGGACCGGACAGTAAAACAGGCCTTTCTTCTAACGATTGATAACGATTGACCGGTCCGCAAAAAAGAAACTGACTTGACAACAATTGATAATCGAGATAACCAGCATTAAGTGGCAAATTTGGCCGCCTTTTGTATTCGAGATATTAGGGTTTGGCGACATAAAGGAAGTGACATAACCGATGAGAAATTGCTTAGACAAAGAGAATATGGTGGTTCCACTTCAAAAGTGTCGAGTTATAGGGTTGGCGAGATAACCGAGGTTGAGATAAGTGAGTCCGACTGTAATAATAAAAATAATCCAACAAACAGATGGATTACTCTGAATAATGAAACTAAAGAGGACATTAACAACCTATACAAAGATCTAGTATAAAAGACCAAGAACAGACACTGCATGAATCACTCTTTAGCAGCCTAAAACATGATCAATCCAAAAGGCATATGAAAATTTTTTCTAACCATTTGTTCCTGTATTAAACACATGGGTAAAGCACTTCACTGATTAAAGTATTACTATTACAATCTTAATAAATAACACTAGAGTGTAAAAAGACTGTCATTATTGTACCTGATCTTTAACAGAAATAAATTCTGGATCATCTGGCATAAGATCAATTAGTATAGTGCCTTGACTAGGAGCTCCAACCACATTCTGTACACCTTTTTACAAAATGAAAGTGATTTTTATTTTAAGACATAGCTTCTTCAATACACACATACACAATTGCTACAAAACAATTTGCTAAACAATTGTTCTCTGCATAACCCTACATTTTAACCTCTCCTGCAACATAGTGTAAAAAATGTAAAATGTTATATTTAACAAACAGTAGACAATAAAAGAAATGTTTAATTTCATGACATTGCCCCATTTTCGCTTAGCAATATATATGGCCCTCTGCCTATAACAGTAACTAAAAGATCACAATTTGTCATACCCTTTGAAGCTATAAGCTTCTCCATTCCTTTAAGAATTTTATGCCTATGCCCATAAGCATTAATGCCTATTTCTTTAAGTTCATCTTGTCCCATCTCCACAAGAATATCCATAGTAATTTGCTCTTTTTCAAAAATGTCTCGAAGTTGTTCAAGGCCAACACTTGATAAGAATGCTGATACACTAATTCCTTCAATACTTCTTTCTCCCTCTGCTATAGACCTATCAACACAGCCATCTCCAACTTGTGGTGAAGTGCCCCCGACAGCACCTTGCGTTATATCTGAACTACTGCTGCTATTTAACAGGCTACTGAAATAAATTATATGAATTTTAATACCAAACAAATATATTTTGAAAAAAAATATTGTTACAGAGATATTTAATTTCAGATCTTTATAAGGATTCTATAAAATACCAGGGAAGATACTTACTTGGATGATGATGAACTGCTTGAACTGATTAAATTTGCTGCCTGTGATTTAGGAAGGGAAGGTGGCATAGAAGGAGGTGGCATTGCATCTTGTAGCAATGCTCTCACATCATCGGCCTAATAAAAATTCACATTTTGGTGGAATTAGCATTTGCAGAAGAATCTAATTAATGGGATCTAATATTACCATGAGATAAAAGAACTATTTTTTTTTGTTTAACCTAGTAAAACTCATAAATTAATTTATAGTTAAAATTCTTTACTTACCGTTGTCAAGTCTAAAGGTGTCTGGCCTTCTTGATTTTTCACTGTAGGATCTGCACCATGTGCCAGCTGCAGAGGATTCATTAATAAATATTGAAAAGTGAAACTTTCTTTCAATGTTAAACATAAATGATATTATGATCATGTGTTTTTGTTAATACTTGAGGAGTCCACTCACACAACCAATTATGTTGATTTGGGCAGGAAAATTAGTTCCTGCCATTTTTTGGTTTAAATGGTAAATTTCTAAATTATTTTTTTTTGGTTTTGCCATTTAAAACTATTAAATACACTGTATTTTATTGTTTAAAAATTTGAAACACTTACAAAATCTGCTAAGTTGCTCAAACATAAATGCTTTTTCCTCAAAAACTCTAAAAAGTGACTATCTTTTTTTCTAAAATCTCTACTTAATTAGTTTTTCCATGGTTTAGTAGGTTATGTATGAAAAAATAATATAAATTTAATTTAAATACTTGTGTTTATTTATTTGTACTGATGAAGACATTTACCAAAACATCCACAATGGATAGAGCACATTAATAAAACTTTAATTTATTGTTTTAATAACACATATTGTTTGTCTTGTATTTTATGATCTATAAGCCTCTCTCAATATGATTTTAGCATAAATAAATAAAATAAAAAGAGCTCCAGACAAATTAAAATAAAAACCAGTACTGGTTTCATTATTTAAAAAAAAAACAACTGTTTTATGAAGGAGACAACTTAAACATAAGCACTAGGAACTTACCAGTAATGCACACAACTGTGTTCTGCCTTTCTGTGCTGCTTCATGAAGAGGGGTAAAGCCCCAACGATCTTGAGCGTTAACGTAAGTGTTGTACTTAATAAGCAAAGCAGCTATGTCAACATGCTGTGAATAAACAATCACAACACATTTAAAAGACAAAGCTAAAATGGATTGAAACTGAACTTAAAACTATTTTTTTTTAGGTAATAGTAATTTATCGGAACTTGAGTAGATCATGTTATGCAAATAATTTCTAATTTTATATTTATCTTAACAAACTGTAGAGAAAAAACAAACTTAACATTATGTGTAACTAAATATAGTAATATTTAAATTACACTAACCCCATAAGATGATGCATTATGAAGTGGTATTAGGCCCCCTTTGTCCTGAGCATTAACATCAGCACCATTTTCTAAAAGAAATTCTGCCACTTCCACATTGTTATATCCAGCTGAAATCATTTGTATTATAAATTATAATAATAGCTTAACCAATAATAATCAGGATATGTATATTTTTTAAAGGTCAACAAAAATTAAAACAATGAAAATTACCATAAGTCAAGCACAAAATAACCACTGAAAGTTAAACAAAATAATGAAGCATGATTGAATATTCTGGCAGTCAATTTTTAATAATACTATTAATACTAGTGCTAAGAAAAATTAATTTCATATTCTGCCAAGATTTACTTTAAAACCACATGAATCATGTTACCTGCAAGGTGTAATGGTGTTGAATTTCTTCCTTGGGTATCTCTACAGTTTATGTTTTCTTCTGTTGCAAGTTTTTGCACTCTTGCCAAGTTGCCTTTCTTAGCTGCTTCTAATAAAGCAGCATCACCTGCAAGTGGGAATAATTTCATCGGATAATGAAAATTAAATTAAATTAACATAATTGTTTACAACACCAATGACCCTTCAATATCATTTAGAAATAAATAGATTACCTCTAAGAAGATCAGCAACATCCTGGTCTCCTTCTTTGACTAGGTCTAGTGGGGTGTGGCCATCTCTATTTTTCTTGTTTGGGTCAGCCCCATGCTGAACACATAGAATAAGATGTTAAGAAGACTAGATTATTTTGAAGTCAGCGAACATTAATGTTTTTAAATATATGTCAGCATATTGTTGAAATGAATCTAAGATAAAAACTAGGCTTACCTTGAGTAATATTTTACAAATTTCAAACTTTCCTTTAGAAGCAGCCTCATGAAGAGGCGTAAACTTCCAAAGATCAGCTACGTTCACACATGCACCATGCTAAAAAAAGGTATAAAAATTAAAATATTTTACTTCATTAAAATAAGAAATGAAGTAAAATGTTCAAATATCAATACTAAAAAGTAATGAGGTGAATATTTTTTATATTTACAACATGGTTTCAGAGTTATGTCTTTTTAAACAGTAGAACATTAGTAAGTCATTATATAAAATTGTATGGCTTAAGTCACTCCTTAACAATATCTATATAAACACTAATGTACAATAAAACTTTGCATGAGTTCTCAAAGCAATCATTCATTGAAACATAACACTTGATTAGAAAAAAAAGGTTTTACTGGAGCCAAACAATAGAATCACAATCAGACCCGCTTTTATCATATATACACATATTAAAGATTAAGTCTCCAGGTGTTAGCATAATAATTTTACTTGCCTTTGACAAATCACATGTAATCATTTTAAATTTACCTTAATCAAAAGTTCAGTAACTTCATAGTGACCATATGAACACGCATTATGTAAAGGCACCAGCCCCCTGAAATCAAATGATTCAAACAACACAATTTAATAAACTTTGTATCTACAAATATTTCACATTAAGGTTTAACCCCGGATTTCTATTGAACTTGGGTATTAGTATTGCTACTCGTACTTGTTGATCCTTTTTAAAAAAAAATAAATAACAACCCCCACTCGGAATTTCTCATTTGAAAGCATGTTTTAAAAGTGTACCCTTTGTCTTTTGCATGCACATCTGCTCCATGCTCTAATAAATACTCCACAACAGCTACACGGTTGTAACCAGCAGCAAAGTGCAAAGGGGTTGAGTGCCTTCCGTCTACATCTCTACAGTTAACAGCATGAAGATTTGTAGCAACTAATTTCTGAAGAATAAATAATAAATTCAATATTTATTGTATTACTTAATAATTCATTAAATGTAGCTTTTAAAAAAAAATTTGTTGAATCAAACTTTATTTTCTTCACATAGTTATTTACTTGATAAATAAGATTATGCCATTTATTAATTGATATAGATAATAATAACAGATGCAGCAAGAACTTAAGTAGAGTAAACCAACCTTCACTAGTTCCAAATCTCCCGCTTTGGCCGCTTCTAGCAGCTGAATATCAATGTCAGTTCCTCCTATTGGTGGATCCTCTGTGTTCATAAAATTTGATTCTATTCAGAATGCATTTTAATCCACATTGACCCATTATAATTTCTTTCTTTGCATATAACATAAAACAAACATTAGCTCAACCGTTAAAGAGAAGTTATAAAATTATCATGGATTATCATAAATCTAGTACCTCGAAGTAGTTTCTGAATATTTTCAGTAGCCAACTGAGCAGCAGTGTAGCCTTGTAGAGACACAATACTTGGATCTATGGCATATGACATCAAAAGCCGACATGCTTGCATGTTCCCTTGCTGTGCAACTCTGTGAAGAGCTGTTTGCCCCAGACCATCAAGAGCATTAACCTGGAAATAATTTTTTTTATGGCATAAGAAGTATTATTTAATACTCATAGTAAGTGAGAGCATGATCAATAATTGGACAGATAAAACATGTGTTAAAATATTTTTTTTAGCTGTTGGCATCATCTATACCTAGCCATGAAAATAGTTATACCTTAGCATTGTGCTTTAGAAGAACATCCATGACATCATAATGGGCCTTGTCAGCAGCTATATGCAGAGGTGCCAGATAGCTAATGATAATAGTTTTAAATTAATTAGTAAAATCTTGAGTGATTTATGTGGATAAAATAAAAAAATGTAAATTAAAAAGAACTTCAAATGTTACATGCTTCCATTCAAATTCAAGTTCAATATCTTAATTTTATGTGAGCTTTCACTCAAAAAATTTATTAATTTAGGTGTTACATATACAAAATAATGTCTTACTCTTTATTCTTATCATTCAGATTAGCTCCTTTGCGTATCAATAATTCCACCACTTGTTTTCTTTTTGGGTAAGGCGAAGCAGCAGCACAATGCTGGTAGATACAAATAAATACTTTTTTTTTTTAAAGTAATGAAACTAGCCATTAAAAATTTAGAATTATCAAATAAATTGATATTTTATTAGAACTGTAAATTGAAAGACTGAAGAGTCCATAGAATAGAGTCAAATTATTTTTTATCGGAAAAATATAGCATTTAAATTATGACTTTAAATATACCAGTGCAGAATCCCCAGAATAAGGATGCTTAAAATTCACTATTTCAGTGGACAAATATTTTTTCACTCTTGTCAGGTCAGCTTGTCTTGAGCCTTCCAGAAGAGCATGACCTTTGTATTCAACTGTTAAAAAAAACACCTTAAAATTAACATCTGACATAATTTATTGGGTAGCAAATTAAATTTTCATTAACTTTTAAAGCCCCATAAGGTTTTCTGTAAACTTATGCCTCAGTCCTCTAAGGATTTCATGTCTATTCTGATCAATTGGTTATGAATCTTAAAAATTGCTGAAAATGTATTCATATTTATATTATTACACTGAATTCATCTTTTAGGATAAGATTACAGAATGGTTATTTTGCATATCCAAAAGACCATCTTGAGTTTAATACTATTTTTACCAGTGGCTTTGTATTATAATTTTTACAAAAAAGTATACCAAAATGTCATCTTCAAAAAAAAAAAAAGGTTAAATTTACCACAAAACTTTGAAAAAATACTGACAAAAGCAAACACCGACATTTATCTTATCTTATCTATACACATGCTCTCCTTCTATGCAGATGATAATTATGTCCTCAGACACATGACAAATGATCTGTGGGCAAGGGATGCAGCGTTCGGAGCTGTGTGCCTTTACATGGATTCAAACCCGTGACCATCTGTACACCAGTCGAGCGCGCTGCCACTTGACCACAGTGTATGAAGGTTGACTAAAGAATATCTCTCACTAAATGAAGAGTTTCTACTATCTATGATTATATTACTAAAGAGAGCACCATCGAGGCGGTCTTCATCACGCTTTGAGATTAGAGGCAAGCATTACCGCGCTTTGGGGCTTTAGAGGTTAATTTGTATTATAAATTAAAGTAGCAGCGGAAAAAACCTTTAAATCTTACAATATGTGATGAATAAATGAGGATAAAAATTGAGCTATGCAATCCTATTTTAATAAGATTTGCTTTCAACCTACACTGTAAACGCTCTTGGAGTTCTCTGCTGGGTGCCACATCCATTATACTTTTGTTGTGACAGTTGACTAATGTGGGATCTGCCCCATGAGCCAGTAGCAAAGAACAAACCTCTACTCTAGACTTTGATGCTGCTTCATGCAGTGGAGTGAACTGCCAAAGATCCACAGCATTAACACTGGCACCAGCCTGAGACATAAGTATCAAAATAAGGTAATTAAATTAACTAATGTATGAAATTGAAATTTCATCTTTTGTTTCTTTCTTTAAAATAAACATTTAAAATTTATTTATATGGTTTTGAAAGTCAGCATTTGTCTTGTATATTGAGTCCATAGGAGTAAAGATATCCCACAAAATGTATAGTTTAATTGGCACCTAATGCATTCTAGTATACATTTTTTGCTTCTTATTTGAAATCTTTCATTATTACATACAAATGAATACACAAGAAACTTACTTTTAGAAGCATTTCTGTGACTTCGAAATGTCCATAACTGCAGGCATTATGAAGTGGAACTAGTCCACTGACAATTTAAAAAAAGAAAAAGAATAAATTTCTAATAATATTCAAAACTTAAGAATATAACTCAATAACATTCTACAAAGTTTATGCATTTTCACTTACAGCTGATTGTTTAAATAAGGGATCATTGATGTATTAAAGCAGAAAGCTTTGTAGTGATAATGTTGACTATTTAAAACATTTTATCATAGAATGACAATTTTAAAAAAATCTTAAATAAATTACCCTTTGTCTTTTGCATGAACATCTGCACCATGTTGTAAGAGAAGCTGTACAATCCTTGTTCTGTTATAACCTGCAGCCAGGTGCAAAGGCGTTGACTGTGAAAGAAAGGTATTTATAGAAATTAGCATCCTCATACTGAAGGGTTTTTGACTAATAGTTATATATTTATAGAGAGAGATCTTGGAAACAAGATAATGTTGTTTTTTTTGTGTCCCCCATAATCTTGTGGAACAAACCCTTGCCTTCACATGGATTCAAACACATGACCATCGGTATGCCAGCACTCGACTACCATTCTGACTCAATTACTTTTGCTTGGTTCTCATTGTTCCATTCATAAAAAGTGGTAGTGTGCAAAAGCCGTTTAACTATTGGTTATAATTAATTATGAGTCAAAGTTGAAGGTTTAAATGCAGTTTCTAATTTTATTTGTACATTTTTATAGAAAGCAGTTCGCTTTGTCATGAGTCATATATAGGTCGTGCTCCATACTTGCTCTCCAAGTACTCGGTATTGGTAAAACTACTTTACTACTGGGTACTCAGTACAAAAAAAAATCACACTTGGTACACCCTACATTTCACCATAGAAAGTTTAATTTATGATTAAAGGAAATTCGAGCAGCTTATAATGAGTAATGAGAGCTTTAAAACAAAATTAGCCAAATACACATATATAATTCATCTACAGTAAAAAAAAATAAATAAACAGCTTGCCATTAGGCGAAGTATCTTACCTTTCTTCCATCACTTGCATGGCAGTTGACGTTAAGAGCAGTCAACAGCGCCATCATTTGCTCTTCATTACCACTCCTTGCTGCTTCTAGAAGTTCATCTTTTTTATATTCTCCTATTTAAAAGTAGTAAAATTGACATTTTATGATCAGGTGATAGCTCTAACAAGCGGGTTAATAAAAAAAACAACTCATCCCCCCCATGACATAAAAGCTTAGTACAACAAATAATTTGAAAAACTCACCTGTGAGTACAGCTTTGGCTGTAGGGTCTGAAAGGTCTAATGCTGTTTTACCATCTGTGTTTCTTATATTTGGATCAGCTCCATGCTGCAGCAGAACTGGAAATAAAAAAAATAATGAAAATGTGTTCACCCTAAACAATTTAATTAGATTTTCAGAAAAGAATACATTGATGATCTATGTATAAAACTACCCCACCCTATTTTAAAGGCTCAAAAACAAACACCTTACCTATGCAAACATCAATTTTCCCTTTGATGGCAGCTTCATGTAAAGGTGTGTAGTTCCAGTTGTCCCGAGCATTAGGATCGCCCCCATGTCGAAGAAGCAGTGTGACGACCTCTGCGTGACCAAAGGAACATGCGTTGTGCAGTGGGATGAGCCCCCCATCATCACGGGCATGAACATTGGCCCCACACTCAAGAAGGTGTTCTACGACATCTTTGCGACCAAATCCTTGAAAAGATTGGAATTAAAGCTCAGTCATTAAAAAAAAAAAAGAATGAATCTTTTGATAATTAAAGAAATTCTCTATTAAAACAATAGCTTGTACTTTGTATCTTTTTGAAGGGTTAGAAAGAAAGAAAAAACATTAACATAATTATTTAAATAATAAGGGCATGGGCTTCATAAACTTTTTATTTTTCTAGTTTAGTTTTAAAAGAGCAATTGATAAGCCTAAACATGTCTAACGCCTATTCATTACGATGGTAACAAGCTACAACTTGTGATGGTAACACGCTACAACTTTGATGATAACAAACTACAACTTTGATGGTAACAAACTACAAATTCGGCTTATTCTTGTTGGTAAATCCTCATTCATAAACGTTTACGTATGAAACTAATATTTTTCAGAAACAAGACAGCCACAATGACAGGCACGGTAAAACGGCCACTTTCTGTTCACTATCTGCCGTAGGCAACGTCTTGACAGCCGACAAGCACCACTTTATTGTGGGGGACAAAGCATTGGTTAAACCCCTTTTCAAACAGTTGAGGATGCCCCGACGTGAGTTCCCCCACCCATCTGATCGGATGCCATGCTTCTCGGCTTTGTTATAAGCCCGGACAAAACTGTCGTCCTGGTGTTGACACGATTGTTCAGTCAACCCTCCACCCCCAAACCACACAACCATCGTTCTCATCAAGCTTATCAGATTGTGCCGTTGCGGGGCCTCCACCGACCTCACTTACCAACTGCCAACGGCGAAAATTGTTAAGTGAAACTTAATCGGCAGTAAGTTTACAATAACTATTAGTGCAGCAATGTTTAACTTGGTCGCATAAAATAAAAACTTGGTAACTAACACTTCTTAATATTACTACTACTACTATTTAAAGATTGAAATTACGTTGACAGGTTTCTCGTGGGGGAGAGGGGGGAATAAGTGTTTGAGCGCATTCATAGATGGACCTTGATGTTCATCATAACAATTAGGCGACCTTTACAAGTCGACCTATTAGTGTGTAAAGTAATCAAAACACACTACTACGTCAGCGTATTAAACTTGTAGGTGTGCCGTCCGCCGTTCCACGCCTATATCTCCATATGAAAACATCATTCACGTGTAACATTGACACGCGTGCATTGGTCTCTAGCAAGGCAGGCGAAACAACCCAGCAGAACAAAATTCAACTCGCACTGAGCCCTGAGAGCTCCAGAGCCAAGGCCACAAGGGAGCGCGTGGCATAGCCAGACACTAATTGCTACTCTCGCCTCGGGGAGCGGTGGACGTGAGTTAGTGGACGACTGAACGAGGGCTTCCCCGTGAATAATTGAACACAATACAAAAGATAATGGCATTGGTGAAGTAAAACACACATTAAAAGCCGCCTGCTATCAACCCGTGTGATACATCAATGTCAAAAACTCACTCAAACAAAGTGTATATCGGAATGTTGACAAACGGTTTTTAAAGGAATAATCAGAGACTGTATTAAACTTCAGAATTAACCTTAAAAGAGGGTTCATAAAAAAGTAGATTTCAAAACTTGAAAGTTTATAATTTACATACATATAAAAGGCAAGCTAATGCAGTAAGAAAATGTAGCACTGGAAGCAAGAAAATCCACGTTTGGCTATTCCTTGGGTTTAAACCCACCTTCCTTTACGATGAACTATGTAAATACCATTTTGCCATTGATAATTGGTGACTGATGCCCAATGCTGGATAAGACACTTTACAAGTCTGATTGTTAAAGTGGACTGTGCCATGAACACTAGTTCAACGAAATAAAATGCCCGAGCCACACCACAGGAAAATATAATAATACACTGTCCTTGAGATTTCTAAACAAGTGATGGTCAATACGGTAGCCTAGTGCTCCTCGTACTGGTCTGAAATTTAAAAAATAATGCTTCCCCCCCCCCCCCACAACCAAACCACCTTATTTTATTTTAACTAATAGATA
This sequence comes from Radix auricularia, assembly GCA_002072015.1. Classification (NCBI taxonomy): domain Eukaryota; kingdom Metazoa; phylum Mollusca; class Gastropoda; family Lymnaeidae; genus Radix; species Radix auricularia. The sequence continues at coordinate 51,066 of MUZC01001143.1, read as the reverse complement.
ATGTTCTTGTGTTACTCTGCATGAAAAATCAATAAATATGGCTCATATTTAAAGAGTCAGGCCACACCCTTGACTATTCAGTGATCCAATGCAATTTTAATAAATACTAATGAACTTATAGTTTTTAACACAAAACTAAATTCTGCTTTGACCCCAACTCATCATAAACGAATTAACACAGCCACCAAGTGGGGGATTTCATAATTGAACTGTGCTTTGCACTGAGCATCTAGGGGAAGAATGTGTGGCAATAGAAGATGTGATCAACACCTTGATTTATATTATCAATTATCTCCATTAGCTGAACTCTCATCCACCAGGCAGACTGAGACTTTCATAATGGAAATGAAATTTGATTATAGCTTTTTTAATAGCTGTGCAAAAATAGACAATGTTGATTATCTTTCTGTTAATGACTCCCCCCCCCCCTCAAAAAAAATAAGAGGTTTATGTTTTTCCATGTTATAATTTTAATGTGTAATCCTGATAGCAGTCATACAAATATTTAACTAATTAGGAATAGTTAAGAAGAAAAAAAAATTCTATATAGAAGTTTCTGAATTATTTATATCCATTTTACTATTTACGATTAACATTATAATATAGTGACTAGAGACTAACTGTAATAAGCTCTAAACTAAATGATTACCAGAAAATAATAGACATGATGGTTAGGGCAATAAGTCCCCTAAGAATATTTTGTAATGAGCAGAGCTTATTAAGGTGGTACATTACTATTAGGCCTCTATTTTTTAAAGGATTATTTTTTTATTAAAATTAAAGCCCATACATTTTATTACCTTTTAAGTTTGAGCTCTCAGCGACACATTTATTTTGTATAGTCATATGGTCAGTGCACTTCTTGCACAATACTACACTTCATAGACACAGCACAAAACATACTCATTTATAATAATAATAATAAGAGGCTCAATTAAATAAAAGTGACTGCACCAAATATAAAACCAAGCTCTTTGTTTTGTTTGTGGGACATTACGTACCACACCCACAGTAGAAATTATGTCAAAAGTAGAAACCCTGATGATAAAGTGAGAAAAACCAATTATGACCACGGTAGAGCCGTACCGTAGGTTGAAGCATGACAAACCCTGTTTTTAATTTCAAGATTGGTGGGTAAAGAGGACAAGACTGAAGAGACCAACTTCTATAGATTCGGTCTTGAGGACTCAGTTCCCATACCCAAGTACAAGGAACGGATGCAACTGGTCCCCACAAGAGCTTTGAAATGCCTGAACTACGTTTGAAACTGGACTGCGGTGGTGATAAAAGGCAGCCCCGTCGAGCAACAAGACTAGGCTCTGAAGACAATTGAGGTTTATGGTGACTGCGTGGTTAAAGACTTTTCTGACGACTCATGTTTAAAGGATGGCAGAAATGGAATTCAATACATCCAAAGTCCTAAGGTTGGATTCCAACCTGGAACCACACAATGTCAAACTGTCAGGACCGTGTGGATCTGCATACAGTAGTCATAATGCCGAACTGGGGGCAATCCACAGGGGCTTGAAAAAAGTACACTGACATCTAGCAAAAGTTCCCAGACTTTTGTTTTCTACAACTCACAGATTTGGTTAACTCAGTCCCAACCTGACCGCCCGTTGATCCAGTTGGGGGTAAAATCGTGGCTTAAAGACCACTTCTGAGAGAAGTAGCGAGGGCTGTTCATCTGGAGACACTGCCAGAAAGGTTTACCGGTTTATGCACAACCAACAAGAGCAACTCCTGGTGGGAAATTGAACGTAGCAATCAGGCACTCGGATGAGGACTGAGCACTGGCCCATATGGAGCTACCTTTACAAATTTGACACGAGAAGGTAAATTGTCATTATGTGGAAACTCTGAAGAGACAGCTGAACACTTACTGGTGGAGTGCCCCAAGCTGGCAGGGGACTAGGATTGGGAAGTTCCAATACCTACTGAAAAGTATCTTTATGGCATTGCCCTCTTGATGAGACTGGCATGCGATAAAATGACTTGGGTCCTAAGAGTTTAAACCAACAGAGAATGTCAATTCATTAGTTGAGACATCAATTTCATTTTAAAATGCAACCCCACTAATCAATGGGCCAGTGCTCATTTGGATAGAAATTTTGCACTGAATGCAGAGCAATCTCTAGTTACTGGTAGTGCTAGTGAACTTAGCTATATGTTAGCTAAGGTTTTTATTGGTTGACTGTTTACCCGGTTCTACAATTAAGTTTAATTTGGAACCCTTTATCCATAACTTCAATAAGTCAGCAATTGCTTACTACCCCGAGTTCATTTTTTGATGTGTTGTGTTATATGCTGGTATATTATAGGTTGTTATGTGGGGCAGAGTACAAGAGGTAATATGGGAACGACAGTGACATCAAAGCCCTCCTTAATATTCTGGTAAATAAATTTTCAAGAATCACATGTCATCAATGTTAGACAAGCTAAGATAATGAAAAAATTTTATTTATGTAAATTTGTTGAATTGTTTAGGCATATTATGAGAACAAACACAGAGCCGCTGTGATGTCAAAAGGCCTTTGATGTAAACAATAGACAAGGTCAAGAGCATTAGTATTACTTTTAAAAAAGAATTATTTGATAGATGTATAAAATATACCTTTCTACTGATAATAGCTGGTCAACCAGTCTTCAAATTTGCAAGGGATCTTTTCCTGCTACGTAACTAAAGCAGGTGAATTAAAATTACCATATGAATAACAAATAAGATGCTTAACAAGGACTGTAACTATTTCATTTTTCCTAGATTTGTACTTAGGTAAATCTTACAAAATTGAAAAAGTGACAGAATTTCAAAGCCCAAGTTTACCCTCCACTTGGTTAAATTTAGTAAGTTTTTGGTCAACTTATAGATGAGAGTGTAGTCTATATATTTTAAACCTAGCTATTATTAACTATAATAATTTAACTATTTCTATAACTATTAAAAGGGCTGTCAATATTGTCGAAAAAAGCTGTCCAGGTACCAGTCCAAATTTTGAACAGGTATTCAGCCAGCTCCCGTTAGAAACACCACATAATTTTCATTGTCATGACCACTATACAATGCAACCGAGCCACCATCCATGCACTTTGTTTCAACAGCATACTTCTAGTAACATACTATTGTGAACTTAAAAGCACAACTAAACTTTTATTCCTTCTGGTCAGGCCCAGCAGGTTGAATATTAATGTCCGGTAGGTGGTGCCTCAGTGCAGTGCTACCAAGTGGACCCAGTATTTAATTTTGTTTTTATAGTGAAAATCATTGAAAGACTGAAATATATATTTTTTTAAAATCCAAAAATATATTATTTTAAAGAATGTTGGGTTTAGAAGTGTGGAGGGAGAGGGTATATAAATGACCATGGGTAGTCTCAATCTGCAACTTAATGTTGTAAATGTATTTCAAAGTCAAGTTAGTTAGCGCCCTGTCATATAATAAAAGCAGGAGTCAGGAGTGTTATTATGAATAACACAAAACACACCCTCTCTTTCATTACCAGAGCTGTCATGTTTTTCTTATTTGATTCATGCAAAGAACAAAAAAAAAATTTGTGTTAATAAGTGATTTGTAATAACATGGTATATAGTTAAGTGATTTGTAACAACATGGTATCAGTATAAATATTAATATGTATATATTTATAATAATACTAGGTTATATAATATGAATAGCATAATCAAAATGAGTAATATTAATATTAATTATCTCAAATAAATATAATTATAGGCTCCATTGGCCTATTAAGTCTTATTAATCATCAATAGGGTATCATTTATTAATTTAATGATGATCAATAACTGAGTCCTATTCAATACACAATACACAACGCCAACAAACTACAATTACTCTAGACTACAATTAATTACAGTACAGGACTAGATTATTTAGTATAACTAAGTAGCCATAAAGTACTATATATACTGGTTCTAAAGCTGACTTTAAAAAAAAAAAAAAATCTAGGGGAAAAAGGGGGGTTGGCTTACAAGCAGGTCATAGGAGCTGATTTCTGTTGTTATTTACTGACTTTATTAACCTTATTAAAATGAAATATAAAAAGCAACATTTTCTTTTCGGTTCAATACAATAAAAAGCCCTCTAGTCTCTGGTGAATGCTATAAAAATGACATCCATCTTCTCTATAATTCAAATCTCTTTGTTCTTCAACCTAAACAAAAGTAAACAATCATTCATAATGAAAATGAAATGACCGATTTAGCTTGCTATTTAAAAAAAAAAATGTGTACTATTTTGTTTACAGTGTATTAAAAAAATTTTTGAGTCGGCTTATGAGCAGGTTCAGGGGTGGATTAAGACTGCACGGGGTCCCGGGCTGCAATGAAACGGAGGCCCTATCCAGCCAGCGTCCCTTAAAATAAAATGATTATTAACAGCTAATATAGGACTGTAACTAAATATTAATAATGAAAAAAAAAAAACAAACACGAAGAAATAACTGTTTGAAGTGTTTGCGATATGTTACAATTGAGTGTGAAAAGAAAAATTTTATTTTCCACTGCTGGGAATCGGACCCTACACGGGTTGCATCAAGCGCCTGTAGGCCTGTACTCTCTCCACACGGCCAGCGGAGCTTGCCTAATATGATAAATTTTAAAAATATAAACTATACTTTATACTATGTTCTCTAAGTGAGCCAATTAAATCACGTTTAATCGATTATTAACACTATCAGGTCTGAATCGCAATCAGTTGTATAGTTAATATTTATTAATTTTTTAATATTTTCAAGGATTTGTGCAAACATTTGTACACTTATATTATAAATATAAAAAGTTTGGGGGCCACTAAACCGTCGGGGGCCCCTGGCTTTAGCCCGCTCAGCCCCCCTTTTATCCGCCATAGAGCGGGTTACACTCTTTTTATACTCTTTCAAAAGAGGGGAGGGGGGGGTCAGCTTATAAATGAACAGACTATAGAACGAGTAAGTAAGTAAGTAAAGTTTAGTACAGTACAGTAAATTGAATAAATGATAAATCAGTAAAGGGCAAAGGCCATGTCCACAGTATAGTCTAGTATAGATGAGTAAATAAAAAAAGGCCTTTCACCTTTTATTAATATTTTTTTATAGTGATAGTGATAGTGTCATTCATAAAGACTACAGAACTACTTGATTAGAACTAGAAGTTTGTTTAGAAGACTACCAAGACAATGACAAGGCTATGTCAATCTCATTCTCATAAAAAGATTGAGAGCAAGGCCGTACCGTATCAGTGAAGACTAAGACTAAGACTGACTTATACTTATATGCTAAGATTATTATTAAGAATGAAAAGCTGAAAAGTATTCATCATTGTCAATCAAGTGATAAAACTGATCACTGATACTCTTATAGTAAAAGTATAGTGTACGTATAGTAAGGATAGTGAGTATAGTATTATTAGTATATAGTCGTGATAATTGATGATTGTATTATTGAATAATTATTGTCAACATAACTGAACTTATACTTAACATACCTGCAGCGAAGTGGAGTGGCGTTGATTTTCTACCAGCAGTATCCTTAGCATTCACATTTTGGGGGGTTATTAATTTTTTTACCTTACCAAGGTCTCCATTTCTACAAGCTTCGAATAATTCTCTACCTGGGTCATTTTGGGAAGGTGCACTGCTTTCAGTTGTCAGTGCAGCCCGACGACCCGTCGCCATTTTGACTCAATCATAACATCTCGGGCTGTAACATTTAAATCCAAGCTGTCGCGAGAGCATTTCTTTCTTTCTTTTTTAAATATACAAAGTATTATTGTCCAAAACTAAGAAACATACACGTAACGTAATTACTTTAAAAAAGAAAATGCCAGAACACCCATGACTTCCCCCAACACACATCCTAATAATGTCAAAACTTTGTTAAACTCATATCCCTAAAACAGTGTGTGTACAATATTTAGAAGCAATCTTTGGGGCCGTCCATAAATGACGTCACGCTCCTAGGGGGGGGGGA
>MUZC01001143.1:10816-43921 GCA_002072015.1 Radix auricularia | reverse complement strand
TCTCTGGTGGGGTGGGGGGGGGGGGGGGTTAGGATAACTGACAAAAAAAAATAATTCGCAGACTCCTGCCGCGAGCGAAGCTGCGGTTACATCAAACGACGCAGGGTAACACTTTCGTATGTTCTCTTGTGGGTTCTCAAACTTAAGAATTATAATTATATTTAATTTTCATGTCTTGATGACTTACGCCAACCGGCGTCTGATCGACCGGCACTTTGAGAAGCACTGAATAAAAAAAAAGTAATTAAATAAATTTTAAGTGACCAAATATTTCAGTGGAAGTTTTATTTAAAGTTACCCTTTAAATGTGACGTCACATTTCTTCAACCCCCCTCCCTCCCCCACGTCACGCATCGTCACAAAAGTGAGACCCCCCTCCCCCCCTAGGAGCGTGACGTCATTTATGGACGGCCCCTTACAGACATTTATCGTATCTTATATGTTACAGACACTCCTTCTGTACAGAAGATTATTGCGTCGTACGTTTATCTATGGTTTGTGTTTAGTCCTGTATTCTTATTAAAGTTTTAAATGATGATAAAGTGTTGGCTTTCCTGGTTTCTTCAGGCAACCCAGTCCATTCCCGAATATCGAACGGGAAGAAAGAAAACCTGTATGGTACCGTGTGTGTTTGTTCTTGCATACGGAATAAGAAAGGTGTTTTTATCCTTATGTCTATCTGAGTGTTGTATTAAGTTATCTTTGTATTGTATTTCTAAATAATATTTAATTGCTTTATGTATAATTTGTGACAATGTTTGACGACCCGGGGGGGGGGGTGTTTAAGAAATGTGACGTCTCCTCAAAAATCGCAAATTTGATTTCTTACAATTTATTTTATGACGTTTTACATCGCTTCCGCGTGTTACGATACTAGATTTAGAGTGCAACCTTACACTAAATAATAATTAAATGACAAAAAAGTTATTTTATGGTGGGGGGGGGGGCGCAAAGCTTTGGTACGTCAAATTGGAGGGGGAGTTAATTTTAGTGAGGACGCGTGATGAGGGGGGAGGGGAGGTGAAAAATCGGCCAAAATCGAGTGGCGTCATTTATGGACGGCCCTTTTATAAAAAGTCAAACCTACCAACTATCAATCATTATATTATTTCAGTTTAAAACCATTTTCTGGTTAATCTTTGCCTCATGTCATTTTTTTTTCCTCAGGTCAAAGGATGGGCCGCATTTTATTTTTTTAGGCGGAGGTATTTTTCTTGCAACTACAATATAACTGAAATGTGAGGTACTGACAAACAATGAAAGTTTTATTTAATATGTTTTAATCATGTAAACTAGTATTTATAAGAATACAGGTGTGACCAGAATGGATTAATTTGATATTTTATTGCTTTTATTGTTATTGCATATTGTTAATCCCTTTAAAAGATGATAATGTAATTAATATTGAATGTAGGCCTTATGATACGTTATTTGACACATATAGTTGAGAGTAATTAGAATTTATTTTTACGACAAGTAGGCCGTCCATAAACTACGCCACGCTCCAGGGGGGAAGGGGTGTAAGAAAGTGTGACTATGTGTAGGGGGAGGGGGTTTTGAGATTTGTAACAGTTTGAGACAGGGGAAACAAGGAATTAAAAATGGTCAAAAATAGCACAACTTACTTTATGGATGGCCCCAAAGCACGTTGCGATTCCAGCATTATGTCAAATAGACATAAAGATAAAAACACCTTTCTTATTCCATATGCAAGAACAAACACATACAAGTTTTCTTTTTTTACGTCCGTTATTCGGACGTGGAATGGGTTGCCTGAAGAAACCAGGAAAGCCAACACTTTATCATCTTTTAAAACTCTAGTAAGAATACAGGACTAAACACAAACCATAGCAATACGTAGGACGCAATAATCTTCTGTACATAAAAGATAAGATTATTTAACATAGGTAGTGGTAGTAACTAACACGTTTTAGCCGAATATGTCTTTTTCTAACTCTAAGTGAGAATGAAACAGTTTGAACAAATATTTATTTAAGTAGACCATATGTTTGGTTGAATATTTTAAAAAAACACGTCACAGTCACCCTTTCTGGACAGAAGATTATTGCGTCCTACGACGTATTATAAGAACGCACAAACCATGCATGTTGGTCTGTTGGAAAGTGACGCAGCGTCCACTGGCCACGGCTTTTGGGTGTGAGAGGAAATATGTGGCACAAAGCCCAACCATCTTTGTTTCACTAAATAGTGTCCATTCGGAGTTGGGTGGACTCAGGGACACCCTTAGCCCCGGAACAAACCCCTGCCTTCACAGAGATTCGAACCTGTGACTCCCAGTACGCCAGCCGAGTGCGCACGTAGCTAATCACAATCCAGTAAGTGTAACAGTAAATGTATAGCCCCACAGTGACGTAGCGAGGGGGGAGCAAGAGGGGCAAATGACCTAGACGGCACTTTGTTAGCGAGGAAAATTCCCCGTCATTAATTTGCTTACTACAATGACTATTTTAAAAGAAAGTAGAGTTTTTTTAAAAATCAAAATATTTATATTAAAAAACCAACCAAATAAATAAATTGATAAAGCTATAAAGGAACTATCCTAAAATATGTAAACGTCTCTACTGCCAAACCTTAAGATCCACGTTGAAACAAAATTGCTCTAAACTGAAACAAAGAGGCTGAAGTATTATAAGAACGTGACACTCTTGCGCAGTTTTATTTAATTGATTCTTCAAATTTGAAGCCACGCCTGTTGTTGGAACAATAATTACTGTGCCCTGTCCGTAATTACTGTACCCTATCCCTAATCTGCAATCGAATCTGCCGAGTGCGCTCTGTTGTTGGCGGCAAACTCCTGGCTAATTAACTTCTAATAAAAACAGCCCCTAAAAACACAGTTTTTGACTATAAATCCCTTTTATATGAGACATAACTAAAGTTATTGATTATTTTCAATACGAGCAACAAAGCCCGTCCAAGGATGTTCCGCCGTCATTTTGGTAGCATGTTGTCTAGGAGTAACAGTAGCGATTAGTAGGAGTGACACATTTCAAGATGGGAACACAGTATTGAATGATGACAAAAATACTGCACCAAAATAACTCGTTTTGAACGTCCGCGTAAATTTGTTCAATATGTAAATTAGATTTAATTTTTATCCGCTAGTGATTGACTGTAGGAGTCTGTAGGAGTTTAAGGGACCAATCGGCATAGAGGACCGGACAGACAACTGCCTTTTATTATGTTCAATACGCACCGCGTGGCGTGACAAACATTTACAGACTGAACTCCCATTACTGTAAAACATGGGGATGTGGTCATCGATGGCTGGAATGAACTGCAGTGACCGTGGAGGTCAACTACATCAGATGTTAACATAGAGATAAACTAAACATTCTTTATTTTAATTATGGTACTTTCAATCGATCTGAAATTCTGATACAATGCATTGTTAGGTGACACAAGTCTACGTGTAAAATTTCAGCTGGTTAGGATCACAGAAATTGAGTCATTTTTTACTGTTGTTTTTCCGCGGAGAGAGATCACGACAAGAGGGTGAAGTTAATATAATATAAGGGATTTTTAAAAATGAGAAACATTAAACTAAATTTAAATAAAATAAAAGCCAAGGTAAAAATTAAATTAAAAATGAAAAAACTATGTTAAAATATGTGAACGTTTCTGCCAAAACTTCAAAATAAACCTAAATTTTTCTGGTACTCTGATACTAATGCTACTGAAAAACCAAGAGGCTTGAGGAGTATAAAAATATGACACATTTGAATATATGCTAGTATTACAATTGATTGAAGTTTGTTAGCTGCTCATCTTTGTGAGGATGCGTGACGAGGGGGAGTGAAAAATCGGCCCAAATCACATGTCAAAAGTCAAACCAACCAACTACCATAAATCCCAATACATTTATTCACTGCGCATAGAAAGTACAAACAGACCATTAATAATGAAAAAAGAACAGGCCTACCCCTTCTTTTTTTTCTTTCTACACAACTGACTAATAAAAAATCCAAAGGAAGAACTCAATACTAGCGTTCCTCTTAAATTACATGTTTACAAATCTTACTTATTACTACTAAACTACTACTCTGTCTACTGCCCACAGTAACTTTACATGATATGCCTATATCACAAAAGATGGATACCTTTAAATCACTATAACTGTTAGCTTATTTAAAAAACAATTAAAAAAAAAAAAAAGTAAGGTTTTTATTTAAGTTTTTATTGATTTCACAATAAATGACTTTTAATATGTGAATCTTATACTAAATTTAAATCTAAAAAATAATTTTCAAATATTATCAATCTCTCAAAACAAGCCTTGAGGCAAATATATTTTAATAAAAGTTTCAGTTTACATAATTTCATGAGTTTAAAGGTTGATGAAAGTATATAATAAACCATTACATTATACAGAATGTTTATATATTTTGAAAATAAGAATTTAAAAAAAAAGCTAACTTTCTGTTGAAGATAAACTAAAAATAATAAAATATTTTCAATTTCTTTAAAAGGCATTACACAAGGTAAGTTAAGCCTGTGTAAAAGGTATTCCAATTAAATAATACATATTCATAAAACCCTTATTTGCACAATCTTTCATTGCATAATGCATTATGAAATTTGTAAATATCTATCTACTCTTTCATTGTGTCCTTTATTTAAATTATTATTTCTATCTAGAAATGATTAAAATCATTAAAAAAAAATTAATTAACATGCCAATGGCCAATGAAAATCTATTAATAAGCCCCATCCGATTGGAATGTCACAGAGCAGTGTCAACATATCACAGATAATTTTTTTCATGATGAAACATGTTTACATTTTATTTATATTGCACATTAAATTAGTAAAAGTTTTTAACTATGACTTGACAAAAGTCAAAACAATAATAAAGTTAATTTATGCTCCATTCATTTTATCACATAAATATGTAAGTTTCACTATTATAGGCTAATACAGATGACATTGAATAAAAATTTGCATCTCTTTATTTTTTAATTATCAATGAAAATCCTGCGCTGTAAAATAATAACTTATAATAATTTATCAAATCTTAGAACTATTTCATTACATTGTTTAAAAAAAGTATTATTGGCTACCAAATAGAGATTTCTTCATTGTTTAAACTTTTTAAAAATCTTAAATGTATCCTGAATTAGAAACTTGGTCATGTTAAAAAAAAAAAAAAAAAAAACAACAAAAAATTTGTATAAAAATTTAAATGACATTTCATTTTACACTAACAATAATTTGAATACACGTAAAATATTTTATTCTGCTTAACATCTATATAAAGGTGATATAATAAAAAAGGCTTAGTAGATTGAAAAGGCATTGTTTTTAATTCTAATTTGTTTAAAAGGCAAACACATGTACTACATTTATAAAGATTATGCTCGGCTGGAATAATTCATTGAATTTTATAAAAAATTCAATTTTTAAATTTATTTTAGTATTAATGTAAATATAAATTTAAATCTTCTTATTAAAGTTAAAGAGTGCATACAATTCTTTTACATTAAAAAAAGACACAACAATTTAATAACTCTTATAAGTGAATTCACGGAGAACAATGTGAAACCTTAAGATTATAGATGATAAAAGACAAATAAGATGTGAAATGCTAAATTTTTTTTCAGAATAGCTAAAAACTTGAGATCTTGAAAAATACTTTCACTTATTTGTAACAAGAAATCAGAATGCCTTGCTGAACATCAGTAAATTAAAAAAACAACATCAACTTTCATATATATCCTGTCAACAACTCAGAACAATGGACCTGCCTTGTTCAACAAATATACTGATATAAAAGGATTAATTTTGAGTTAACCACAAACGTGTTAAAAGAAATTAAATAATCTCAATTTTTTTTTTTAAAGGAGTGCCATACAAGCACAGTTTTTGACCAGATTGAAATGTTCAACAGGAATATGCTGTTCAAACCAGCTATATTGTCATTTATATGGATAATCAAATTATTATGAGATCTGATGTTTCTATTTTATTTTTTAAAAATCCCATTATTTTTGCATTGCATTATTTATTTGGGATTAAACATAATTAACTTCTTATCAATGGTGAAGAATACTAGTATATTTGTATGTACTGTTGTCACAAAATAAATGTGCTTCCTAGCTAACATTAATATTCTTAATTAAGAATACAATTTATAAATAAGATTTACCTGATGTGAGATTTTCATTAAATGAAAATGTTTTGAAAATTGGAAAGACACAATAGTCATCTTAAAATATATGACAAAAGGGATGAAATACCTCTGAATAGGATTTCAACTTTTGGTACCATTGATTTGGTGTATTTATTCAATATTTATACAATTTTCCTTTTTTTAAGCAAATCAATCATAATTAATTATTTTATTATTTCCAAATGCCTTGATCAAAGAATATTGACATTTTGTAAGCTTAATATATACATTGCTTGACATAAAATTTTGATATAACACAACTGAGTTTATTATTCCATTACTTTGCTTAAGAGAGTATGCTATGCTTTATGTTACATATTTATGAAAATAACTTGGGAACTGAACGTGTATCAATAAAAAATTAAGAGCCAAAATAATATTAGGACCTTTTGAGAATATTATATATTCATTGACTTAAATTACTTTTCCTTTCTGCTACAATGAATTTATTCCAATCCAAATCCTTCTGCATTATTTATAGCTGTGAGGAGCTTCTGTTTTAAAATTTTCTTGCTTTTGTACGGAGGCAGTACCAGCTGATTAAAGCAAGTGTGAGACATGGGCAATCTGAAAATGAAATTTAAGCACTATAGTGTAAAATGATGAATTGAAAAACATGTAAATTCAAAAGTTTTTAAACTTCAAAAATTATCTTGCTTTTTTCATTTTTAAAATGCATTCAATACTCAGTAAGAAAAGAGCATCACATACAAAATGTCTACATTTATTGCTACATGAGATTTTAAACAGAGTTTATCCTGGGTTATCACTATTAGGGGGTGGCCGGCATCCTGGATATCCAGGCCGGATATCTGGATTTCCAGCATTATCCAGATTTGCCTAATACTTATGGCAGATCCAGTGTAACAGGCCACAATATACCCAGGTATAATTTGACCTAGACCAGAATATACCCCAGGGGTTAAACTGGCCTCCAGGGCAGAATATACCCCTTTGACAACATGAGGATATATAGTAAAAAATGAATAAATGACTATTTAGACATTCTAATCGAGTTTTAGCTTTTTCAGAAAAGTTAAACCCAGTTCTTAAGTAGGAAAGGTGTTTTATTTACAATAAAATAATAATAATAAAACAATTTCATTTATTATGATGTCTGATAGGACAGTAACTTTTTAGCTAAAGTTACAGTCAACACAAGTAAAGATGGAATCAGCGTTTTGTTTGTTTGTTTGTTTTTCTTTTTTTTTTAAATTTTAAATTTGATTAATTCAAGCAACAAATGAATTGATTATTTAAAAAAAAATTAACTATAGTTGTAGCTTTTTTTTGGTGTACCTTGCTTATTAATCACATATTTATGTTTAATTATTTTGAGTTTGGTAATAAAGATTTAAAAAGATTTTTGAATTAAAATATGCATGAATGTTTTGGTTGTTTGTTGTTTTTTTCCTCTCATGCATTTTAAATGTTACAAGCAACAACGGTTTAGGCCTATCTTCATTTTTTTTGGAAATAAACATATCATGGCACCTTTCTCTTTTTAAAAAAATCTATCTGAATATACGCTGAATAAAGAATAGGACAAGACTAAAAGTGTGGGAAGCATCGTTTGACTTCTCCAATGTTGCTTGTCGTATTTCCGAATCTTTATCTGGAGCTTAGTTTGCCTTTGCCGAGTCTTAAAGCATTCAAAAGAAACCTTTGTTCCTGTATCACAAATTATTAAAAAAATTTTAACCAGCGTGATTCATTTTTACATGTGTTACTCTTATAGGATTTTGTCGATGTTGGATTGTCCGCTTTTCATGCATTCAACTATTGTAAAGAAGCACTGATTATGTTCCGTTTAATCTGCATTCACAAGAACCTCTTACCTCGTCACGCACTATTATTTTATTTTGAACAAGGGAAGAGTTAAGCTAAAGAATATATCATCTGACAAAATAATCAGAAACACCTTCAATGTCAGTAACCTAAAAGTTAACAGCAATAAACAGGGTTCTTCACCCAATCAGTTCCCTAATAGTTCTGTTAAAGGTGATGTCAATGGTAGGCTACAACAAAAGGAACAAGAAAGCACATGTGAAGAAACGGACATCATTGTTATACAATCTGTCTCCAAACAAATGCAGATTAGGACTTTTAAACCATGAAAATTTCAAGAAGAAGGCGTCTTTGCACAACTCTTGGCCTTACTTTTGACAATTTAGTATATTATGGCCGCACTCATGCATATTAAAGAATAAAAGGGGGGGGGGGGGTTACCTCAGAAATTCATCACATGAACACTGGCATTACAAAACAACTACATGACTAATTTAATCAAAATGAGGAATGGGTCGCCTGAGGAAGCCAACACTATCAACATTTAAGACTAATAAAAATGCAAGACTAGACATAAACCAATGATAGGTGTAATAAACTTCAAGGAGCGTCTGTAAATGATAAGATAAGAGTAAGAAATCAAAAGTGTTCGCACAAGTTTTAAAAGCAACAAATATAACCACTCTTAAATTATTGTTTTAAAATTATCATGTGGTGCTTGATTAAGTTAATGTTAAATGAAAAGAAATAGAAAAATGCTGATTCCATATTTGTATAAACTGTAACTTTTGATCTTGAATCAATGAAATTATATAAGATTTCATATTTTAAAAACGAGACGATATCATCATTTTCAAATAAAGCTCGTGCACCTTTCATTCATCGTAAAATATTTTATAATGAATATTTTATTTTAACTAAAATAATTTGTCTTCATAAAGAAAAGAGTTTAATATCTCTGAAAGAGCTAAAACATGTTGGAAAATTCTCATCCATTATTGATTTTAGATTTGTTTTTATATATTTCCTCAATAAATCTAACTTACAAACTTGTGTCATCAATGCGAGATATCTTGAATGTCATCTCACTCATGCCACCAATAGGGATGCGGTCACTTCCAGTGGCAAACAGCAATAACCTCTTTTGTGTTTCCAAGTTTAAGTGAAGCAAAACATCCCAAAAATACCTGTTTCATCGAAATTAAGTTTGAATATTGAACACTTTCTCCCCATTGTTGGCAAAGTTAATAAAAATTAGCTTAAAAAATTTAAAGTGTAATAATTAATTTTAAAAAAAAGAGAAGTTTATAAAAATTTTCCTCTAATTCTGCAAGTTTACATAACTGTATTAAACACGTGTCTGTTTAGAATATTAAGCTTTACTAAACCACTTTATATCATATATATAATATGGTAATTGTACATAGTAAATGTTGATTTATGTGAATCATACTTTATAGTGGGCTCATTAGGACTGAAGCCATCATAAACAGTGACTTTCATAAGGTCTTCCATTACTAGAGTAGGACTTCCACATACCAAAGTCTCAACCTCTTCAGGTCGTAACATCTGCATGAGAAAAATTTAATGAAATGCACAGTTATGAATAAACAAAATAACTGCAGGTTGTTTTAATTATACTAAAATATTTATGGTCATTAAAAATAACAACAACACAACTTACAATGAGAGCATTTGAAGCACAAACACTGTGAAAGCCATGATAAAAAGCTTGAAATTGAGAGTAAATAGAGTTGTTGATGATCCACTCTGCATACAGCTGTACATACTCTGTGCATAAGATTCAAACAATTAAAAAGGGTACAAACAATCCAGTAAAGCAATAAAGTTATGTGGAACTTTAAAATTAATATTTGAAAAGTATTTTGGTTTTAATATACCAAATATACTTACAGTATATGCTTGTTCTAAAGCCGACCTTTTTTTGACAAAATCTAGGGGGAAAGTTTGGGGGTCAGCTTACGAGCGGAGTATAGGTGATTTCTGCATGTATTGGATATCAGTGTTATTATTGTAGATCGTCAAGGTCACTTTCTAGATTCTACAAGATTCGACTGCTCTATCAGAAGCTATAAAATATTATTAAACATCTACACTTAACTTATTTAATCATTTTATTTATGTTTGCGAATGTTTTAATAAATTGTTTTACAAATTTTTTTTACAACAACAAATTTTAAAATATGTGCTTTCGCCACTGTTTACCAAAGAAAAAAAAAAATAAATACCAGTAGTAACTCTTACCTAACAAAGAGCACAAAGACAAAGATAGGTAGTTCAAAGTAAATAATCATAATGACCGATTTAGCTTGTGGCTTTAAAATTTTAATATTTTAGGGGGCTTATGAGCGGGTTACACACTTTTAATACTTTTCTCTTCCAAAAGAGGGGGTAGGCTTATGAATAAACAGGCTATAGAATGAGTATATACAGTATGTATGAGCAGAGAAATTTTATTCATAAACTTCATTTTAGAGAGCAGAGTTGACCAATGCATGGGTGAGTGCTAGTTTTGATAGAATTTTTGTACACTGAATGTGGGCAAGGCATATTTTGACCCAGTCATGGTGTGCAGGTGGACCTCTTAACCAGTCCGAAGATTAGGACCGGTCCTGTTCAATCTTTGCATGTGTAAAATTCACACCTAAGGACCTGTTAACAATAACTTTAATATGTGATATATTAAAAAAAAAATTTAATTTATAAAAACAAACCCCATCAATGTTAGTGTTTAAGGGGCCTAGTACAATATCTAACATAAAGTGCAGGGCTGATGTCAAAATGCCTTTGATGCCAGCAATGTTAATATTACTATTGCAAGAGTCGCTTGATAGACGTAAGAAAGATACCTGTTAACCGGTCTTCAAATTCGTGAGTGGTCTCATAAGTGACAGTTAACCAACTAAATACCTCATTGTCTAAAGTAGTTTAACTAAAATTACAATATTGGTTTCAAATCTGTCATCATTTTCAAAATTAAGAAAGAACTTTTTATTTTACTGTTTGATTTTTCCGGGATTATTACCAAGGTAAAATCTCACAAAATAATAAAAGTCATAGAATTTCAAAGCCAAAGTTTTACCCTTATCTATGAATGATAGCATATTTTATAATTTTTGGTCAAAAAGCTACCCTCGACTTACAGATGAGAATCACTTATAGTTGCAGCAGAGACGTCACTAGGGTTGGTGACACCCGGGGCGGTAGCTCATGGTGTCACCCGGGGCGGTTGCTTTTGGTGTCACCCCCTCACGATTTAACCCATAGAATTCCTCCGAGTTCTCCAGTGCCAAATAACGGGAATATATAGAATTGTACAGTCTGGTGTCACCCCCCTGATGGTGTCACCCGGTGCGCCCCCCCCCCTGCACCCCTCTAGCGACACCACTGAGTTGCAGATGAGTAAGTACAGAAAATGTTCATTTTTGATTTATCAATACTGTTAAGTTCTTTTAAATTTATTTAGTGCGCAATATTTATAACTTTATTTTTGCTAAAGAAAACCAACTTCATTTTATTATATATAATGCATTTAAGACTTTCCTTCTATATAGCTGATTATTGTGTTATATGCTTATCCATGGTTTATGACTAGTATCATATTTTTATAAGAGTTTTGAATGTTGATAGTGTGTTGGTTTTCTAGTTTCCATGCCCAATTGCTAGATCAAAAAGTGTAACTGCAACATTCATCCTTCACTTACTAGTTACTTATGTTCATAAGTGTACTATTTTTAAAAAAATCTGCTGCATGAGAAACTAAATAATATTTCTTTTAATTATAAGTTAATTAGAATTATAATTTTCAAAATGGCCAGTTATACCCTTTTTGTTCTCAGTTGTGACGGGAATACTTCCTCCATTTGGTTTCAGTGGCACAGTTTTCGTGTCCCCAACTGTTTGCTGTACCACCTAATTCAAAGAACATTTATATTCAATGATTTTGAAACTATACAAGCAATAAAATTATTGGTGAGATTACTATAAGAAAAGCTTACACACTTAAACCTCCCCACAGGCCAAGATCAGGCAATGATAAATTCTTACATCTCAGAAATGTTTGCATGCTGTTAATAGAACAGCCATGCTAATCTCTGCTCAGTTGCTAATCTCTGTTAAGTACATTTACTTCTGGTTGCCTTATTTTAAAAATATATATATATAAGCGTATCTAGCTGCCTAAAGGAAAAACCTTGACTTCTTTTGATTTAAATATTAGTGAATATGAAAGAAATTAAATTCTGATGTGTGTGATTTGCATAAAAATATAAAGCCCTTGGACAGGGGTAGGTTTAAACTCATCCCCATATTAAGTAATGGAACTCAATGATAGTTTTAAAATTAGGAAATAGTTCATTATTTTAAAACTGAAATAAGCTAAATAAAAAAAAAGATACCTCAAAGGTAAGGCAAAATGTTTCCTCAACATCACCTTCAAAATCAAGCAGATCCTGCAATCCTTTGGCTACTTCCTTAAATCATATAAATTTTAAATAAACTTTAAAAAAAAAAAAGCATATTATCAAATAAATTTAATAGTTAAAGTGTTAGGAGAATCTATTTTTACCACAAGCATTTAATTACAATATAATCTTTTTTTGGATCTGGAAGTGTCTTTATAGATGTCACTTTAAAAAATGAAAACCAGTATTACAGACATTTTTAAAATTAATTTATCACTATTATTTTCTTATAGTACCTGTTAGTTGTCCTAGCTCATTACTTTACATCCACTTATTTACAAAATTGCATATATTCTATTACTAAGAAGCTAAATGACAATAAAAACATACAGGTTTAACTCCTTTGAGGTCATGTAGTGAAACACTGCATACACCAACAGTCGCTCTTGGATTATTGAATGGAACCACTGCAGGTGACAAAAGTTTTCGGTAACAAACTGATGGAAATCTTATATCTAAATTGATAGAATTATACACTGCCAAGCCCATGAGCTGTTAATGGTTAAGGATTATTACAGGACACAAATTAAAGTTAGATATTTAAGAAACTACAATCATTTGAGTTTTTTTATTTGATAAATCTGTTTTCAAGGATACAACACCAACAAGGTTGAACTCCTGGTAGTTGTCACAAGGCGTTGGACTGAACCAGTGAACTCCTGCGACTTTATCATATGTAAACATTCCTTAAGAACAAAAAATAATATTTTAATACTAATTTTTGGAAGTTTTCACATAAAATCAGGGCTGTCTCATCCATTAGGCAAAATAGGCACAGTGGCTAGGGCATATAAACTTTTAGGGGGCCTGACAAAGTGAGATAAATAAAGTATTCCTAATGTACATTGAGTGCTTCACTTGAAAAATATAGCAGAAATTGTATACAAAAAGTAATCACATTTATATTTCTAACCATTAAGATGAGAAATTGAGCTGAAATACATGTTAACTTTTCTACTCTTTGCATTTGGAAAGTCACATGATGTTCTCAAATGTCATTTCCAGCGTCATGTGCCTTAATATGAACGTTATACTAAGTACCAGGGAGGATATTCATGTTTATCTAACAGCTGACAGAAAATACGTTTTTTTCAGTTTAGAAAATGCATGTTCCAAAAATTATAAAGGATAGGATAGGAAAGGAATATTTTCATTTGTCAAATTAACTGTTGATGCTCTAATCATGTCAGCAGGAGTTTTATTGTCACCAAAAATTTGTGAGAACAGAATGAACTTATTAGTAAATGTCCCTTCCAGGTTCGATGGCTACATCTACAACAGTGCCTAGGAATTATAAACTGTTAGTGTAGCTCTTGCTTGCGTTTTCTACATTTTTTGTAATGTGATTGTGTCCGACCATTTGCATAAAAAAAAATAATAATAAATATCCCTTACAGACCATGAAGGTCCATGGGAGCAAGTGAAGTAGCGTTCACAAGTTTCATTGACCACTAACGAGCATGGGATTGTGTGGTTAGCACAATGCCCCGGGGCCTTGCCAGTACCACGACTCGATCTCGCGACTCGCGGTTCGGTAGTCCAACTCGCTACAGCTTAGACCACCGGGCCCCCGACCATTTGCATACCTTAATATATTTCAACCTTTGCATGTTTATTACAGTAAAGGACTGTGAGATAACTTAATGGAGGTATCCACTCAATTCCAGGTACCTGGAGAGCTTTATTGGCAACATAATGTTTTCCAAAGTACATGCATTAACTCAAAATCAAAAGGATCCAAATTTTTAAAATGTTTGATTTTGTTTCATGAGCAGTTACTGTTGACTGACATTCAATGCAGTAACATCAGCCAAAGCTTGTCTTATCTCAATGTAATTGGCATAAAAAGTCTGACCCCCTTGTTGCTGACAGCACTTGCACCACACAAATGTTGTCCCTCATGCTTATACAAATTTTAAAGATCACTGTGGCAAAGCTGGGGCTAAAAAAAATGTTTAAACTGACTTAATAATAAAATAGTTCATTGCAGCATAAAAACTTTCTCCGGCTGATGAATAAAACTTCTTTGATGGTGGTGAGCACATATAATCATTGTTAATTTGTTAAATTAATAAGTAGAAATATTGTTTATCTGTCTAGATTTGGCTTGTTTGACAAAACAAAAGCTACTCATATTATGGGAATTATTACATGATTACCTGCTGTTTGAAATATTTACACCAAAAATTCTAGTTGTTAAATTGGATTAAATTGAAGAAATTGTTTAATTACATTTATTTTTTAAGACAATTTAACGTTTTGATAATAATGTAGGTTAGAGACAAGAAAGACTTATTTTAATAATATTTTATATGTCAATAGTTTTAATAAAAAGAAATCACTGGGCACAGAGAAAAGTTATTTTAAAATGATGTGATGCAAAGTCTGGAAATAACGTGTGTTTAGATAGGATATACATTTGGTTACTTAGTTTAAAATTTAAGCTAGGAGGATGGGTAAAAATTAAAGTGTCTAGGGCCTAAGAATACCTAAAAACCGCACTGGTATAAAATGCTTTAAAAAAACACTACTGTTCTCATTCTAATTTATATAAAAATATTTTTATGAAAAACTGAGAAAATCCTTTCAAAGATTTTCCATAAAAGTTCTACTTATACATAAAAAAAAAAAAAAAAAAAAAAAAAAAAATTCCTGGCAACTATGGTCATAAACCACAACATTATAATATTTTTAGTTTTAAAATTTTACAAAAATTTCAGAGAAGCTACAATTTCCTTTTGATAGTTTCAGGTAGTTCAAGAAATAAAAACTTTTGCACTGCTTCTTTTAAAAAATACTTTTTAAAAACATGGTCATTGTAACTAAGCAAAACAGAGGAAGCTATCTTGAATGGGAGATACTCTAAGACCATATAAATTGCTTCACTTGGTATAAATGAATTATAAATAAAGATTTCATAAAATGATAGGCTGGGTTTAATCTACAAGGTACCTGTTTATGATTTAGTTTTAATTCATACTGACCGTAGTTAGGCATAAAAATCTGCCTGACTAGTAAGAGAAACCACTCCTTTGTAAGGCCTCCCATGTCTAATCCTGGCTCACCAGCAAATGATACTTTAAGTTTTTTCTTTAGATCATGTTGTTTTTTAGCAATCTGAGCACACAAAACACCAAAATGATTATTTCTAATATGAAAAAAACAACCATAAATTTTACATTTTAAAAATCAATTTCTTACCTTTGACTTTGTTTTAAAGGAACACTAACAAAACTTGTCTGTACTATTGGTAGGTGGATTTTCTTCTTATTTTTTAATACTTAAGCTAGCCTGTGATAGGACTTAAATATGTTTAATTAAGATAGCTCATCATTCATATTACAAATCTTATCTAAAAATGTAGCTTGATTAAAAAAATTCCCCAGGTTTGAAAAACAAATTCTCTTACCTCACTTAATGAATCTGAAACAAGGTGAGACCTTCTCACTGTGAGATTGAGAAAAAGCATTCCTATGTCTGGTAATTGTCTTCGCTGTACTTTGGCAACAAGACTTTTCTGAAAATCAAAGACTCAAATTATAGTTGTCTTTAAAATTTTCCTTGAACTTAGCTTTAAGTTGCACAAAATTATATTATATAACATGGATATTCTGAGGATAACATAAAAAAATAAGAATTTATGAGATAAAAGAATATACCCTGGCCATGATAATCATTTGTTGCTCAGAATCTTTTTGAAGAATAGATTTTTTGGCTGCTATACTAAGAATGAAAGGATATTGACAAAAAGAGAATCTGGAGAGAAAAAAATATCAGTAACATTTAAATAAAATTTATAGTACTTTATCTTCAATAGTTGACAATAATTATTTAAATATCCCCGTTTATGAAAGATGGATGAAAAATTGAAATTTCTATAAATAAGCAAAGGTAACTGGTTTTTAAACTAGAATTCAACACATTTCACTCTCTACCAATCAGTTACACATATATGAAAGAATATAATAGAGAAGATAATTATAATCAGGGGAGGGTATTGTAATCACATTCAATCCACTGATGGTGTGATTTTGCACTGGAGTGCCTGATATTGTAGGCTTACAATGAAGACATTAGGAAATGTATTTGTTGTTCAGCCCACAAATATTTGTGTTAAATTCCTAGTTATGAATGATACCCATACACATTATACCAATATCTTTAAATATCTAACTAGCAGAATGAGTTTTTGTGCTAGTTTTATTGACAATAAGACTATGAAACTGTAACAACCTTCGGTTTTCCCCTCAATTCTAGGTTTTTAATTATAATTTGTAATGTCCTACCCTGCATGAGAACTAGGATTCTGCCAAGCATAATATTCTGCCATTAAATCAAGATGATCTAGGGTGCTGTTGTAGAATTCCACATAAGAAACAAGATGGGGTATTACAAGGCTATTAGCTGCATCTAAAAAAAATTAAAATACATCTGTGTTCAAAAAGACATCAAAATAGGAGTTATTTTAATACATGCTCAATTCACTAATGAAGAATTTATAATTATCTACAAAACTCAACATGGTACTTAAAAAAAAATTAACAACATCTATAAAAGAGAATAATTAAAACTTAATATTCCCCAAAAGTAAAAACATGAACTCTAATTATATTTTGATTCTTCAAGCCATTTAATACAACTTTTATTAGGTAGGTTTATTTCAGAAAAAAATTAGGTACTCATTTTTTTGGTTTTTTATTACCTTGTTCTGAGAGACAAAAATACAAGATAAAAACTTACTAAGTAAGGCAAGCACTTTGGTTGCACTTGGGATCCACCATGAGCATTTGGCGATTGGAGGTAGATCTCCAGGTTTAGGTGGAAACAAACGAACTGAGATAAAATTGTGAATCCTTTCAATTATAGCTCTGAACCTGTCAGTCTTTAAGCTGAAATATTTTTAAATAGTAGAAGAAGGTAAGGTGCAAATTTAACTTTTTAAAATAAGAAGTTGAAATGAAAAATTGAATTGTATATGTAATATTTTAAAGAGAAGTGATGGACTATAGGTCTGATCACAGTGTGATTAAGACAAAGCAAAGCATTTTTCTCCTTTCATTTGTGGACAAAAATAATCTATTCCATTTAATAAATTGTATTAGCCATGTTACATGGAATCCCTTTATTTGCATTTCTCAATCAATACAAAATTCACAACAAAGATAATTTTTATTCAAGCTTTCCTAAATTTTTTCTGACCTTTTGAGCCAATGAACTAAATAGTGATGATCATGGTCAGATAAGGCAGCAATCTGTCTTAGAAGGTGAGCAAATATCACATAAGTAGTCTGATTTCTAAACTGAGGATTCTGCACAAACAAACAAAAAAAGAAAACATCTATAGGTTAAATTTGATTGATGTATTTTTTAAAAAGAAAATTATATGGGAAAAGTTTTATAATAACCTGATTTCCCCAAATTAACTTATTTCAACAAAATGATATTTTTCCATAATGTTATTATTTTGAGACAAACTTAATCAGCTTCTAATAAAAAACCAGCATTTTCACATGGATGCTATTTATTTTACCTGGATAAGAACCAAGAGTGCTCTCAGATCATCTTTTGAATGGAGCCTGTGAAAGGACATTAATAAAATATTGCATTTTGTTAAAAACAGTTTTCACGGCTAAAGCATTTAGTGAAAAACTAATAATTTCAATTGGGTTTATAAAATTTAAACTGAATTAAAGTATGTATTTATAGTAACAGAAAACCCTTCTGATTTTTCAAATGAATACCATTTCCTTTCATGTACAATTACAAAATTTAGTTAAGTAGAATTGAACATACAAGATATGACCCGCAGACTTGCTCATCATAGATAGTGCAAAGAACAGGAGGGGGGGGGAAGAACGAACACAAACGGTAGCACAAAGTAATGAAAAAAAAGCGAGTAGACGTGGAGACATGTGCACAGCAACCCACCCTTTACTACCATTCCTTGCCAACCATTAACTGTGATTTGCCGACTCTAGGGCTAGTCATGTTCTAAAAAAATGGGGAAAAGGCCGCGCTGAAAATTAATTTTTTTGGGGGTAATATTGTCCCTCTGGGGCTTGAAGCCTGGACTTTCCTTCTGCATGCTAGGTAGATGTGATAACCACTCTACACTACAAATCATTTTTTATTCTGTGAAGAAACAATGCAAGTGAAAGCAAGAAGGATTGTTGCCACCACCCCCGGCCCCCAACTTTAAAAAAAATTTCATCCCACTACACTTGCCCACTGTGATCTTTCGACTCCAGCGGGGGTCATTCATCATGCTCATTTGCACAAGGTCGTTTACGTGAATTATTTATAAAGATTTACTTATTCAATATTAAAAAAAAGGAAAGAAATCAAAGCATAGTTTTATTAACATTAATGAATTTTATGTAGCAGATATAATGATTAACAAGTAAGATTATTTAATTTTATTTAAAATTACTTAATAAACCTGCAAATTAAATTAAAGCACATAAAAATTAAATTCACAAACACATTTGAGGAAAACCAATTTCTTACCACAATCTTCCATCATGACTCCTACAGTAAATTAGAAATTAAGCAGCATGAAAGATAGGGAAAAGAAAATTCACTTAAGTAGAATCCATTTTAAGAAATTTCATGCTTGAAAATGTATTTATATCATTAATAATTATTGCCATTAACATAGATGATTATTCAATGACTGATTCTGGAATCAGGGCCGGACTAAGGGAATCGGAGGCCCTAGGCAAAGTGAATTTGGTGGCACTAAATGCAATAGAAAAATAAAAAATAAATATGGATAGATTCTCTAGCGAGGCCCCTACTAATCATGAGAATAATCGGAGGCCCTAGGTGGCTGCCTAGTTTGCCTATGCTTAAAGCTGGCCTTGCTGGAAGGCTCTATAAAAAACCCAAATATATTTGGTGCATAATTAAATATAGATAACAGAAAATAATAAGCCCATATAAAATTCCTTATAAGTAACAAAAATATATATATTAAAAAACTGAATTTATTTGATTGCTTTCTACATTTTTTGTCTCTATAGGGAAGTGCCGTAATGGAATGCATATTTTGTTAACTAATTCTGGAGGAATTGGCATTTCTTGCAACAGTTTGTTATGGATTCACTAGGGTGTTATACATCTCTGGTTATTCAATGGTTTACCTTATAAAGAAACTTTTTTCTTTTCACTGTAGCAAAATACATTATCTGATATGTTTTCTTAACTTAATATTAAAATAAAGAAAACATTAGTGTATGTTAAATTTTGTATAGCCTATGGAAGTACAGATCAGAACAAATTGTGGAATAAAATAATTTAAAAATTAATAAGCAAACCTTTTATCTTTCATTAAAGAATTTATAATTGCTTTTAGTACTTCTTTCTGGAGCCCTTGAGGCTGAGGGAAAAAAATCACAACAAATCTTAAGCTATATGGCAGGTACGAAACTGGAAAGGAGTGGGGGTAGATATGCAGATAAGTAAGTGATAGCAGAAAAACTGGTAGCAAACATTATTTATTGCAAAGAAACATTTCAATCATTTTGATGATGCCCGAGGATCATTTCATGTCATGTTAAATATGTTTTCCCTGAATGTTTTGATATGATGATGGAACTTTTGCCTTGATGCATTAATATAACAGTGTTATACAATCACGGTCATCACATCCCGTAAAAGGCAGACCACACTGTTTGTTCAAATATTGGACTTAAATTGGAGCTCAAATTAGTAGGCCAACATGTTGACAGCATTGTCCATTCCTTTTTATTTTCCCTGCTCCCTTTTTATACTCCCCATTTAAAACAACAAGGGCCGATGTGATCGATATGGATCAGTAATGAAAGGACAAGATTTAAAGAGAACATCTATAACATTAAAAAATAAATAAATAATTCCCAATTATGTTTTTTGTTTGCAGTGAGCTGAAGTTATTATAAGTGATGCATTACTGCATCTTTTTCAGATTAACACAAAGTTATCCCACTAAACTTTATAAAGCTCACATCATGAAATGTGTCAAATTTAAAAAAAAAAGGAGAAAATAATTATGTTTTAGATTAGCATCTGCCTTGTTCAGAAATGCTCTTCTTTATAACACTTTTTATGCAAGATTAACTTAACTTATTGATTTACCGGAGAGGGGATAGCTGCTAATACATATGTAATGCCTCCTCTTATTAGAAAACTGGTATTGATTTCTTTCAGTGGGGAATAGAAAATAAATATTGACTTGATGGATTTAAACATATTGATCATTGAAATTCTAGTGAAATCGAGTAGCCTGTGCTTGCATTTGAGGTGCCGCAAATAACAACCTTTACAATTAGGAATAAATCAACCTTTATGCCCTTTATCGGTGCTCAAGTTTATGTCTCATTTATATTATAAAATTATTGAATATTTTACATAATTATATTTTTTTAGTTGTTTTAAATTCGAAATGTTTGTTTTTCTAGATACTTTTAATTATATTTTTATAAAAGATTAAATTAATTACAAAATTTATCTAAAATAATTCTAATAAGATGTAGTTTGTAAAAATTCTTAGAAATTCTCAGCAATCTGAGGATTTCTTTGTACAAATGGAATTAATCTTTATTTCATTAAATAGTGAAGGTAACATTTAAAAATATTTTAGAGTTGTCACATAGAACGGGATAGATGCTGCAGAAGTTAGTCTAAAAAAAAATGTGAGTATTGTTTTTCAAATTGCTGTTTTTCAGAAGCAGCAGTCAGAGTGAGGCTCAGAACATTATTACAAAATCTAGAACTGACCACTACTAGAAGCTAACAGATCCTAGTAGGGTTATAATTATAAGACCCTTAAACTGAACCCAACAAAAGAATGAAGCATATTTCATACAGCATGCTGAGGCAACCTTTTTTCAAACTCTTATTGATTTTAACATGGATATTTAAATTGAGTGCATACTTTCTTAACATTGGAAATTCTGATGATAGCTAAAAATTGACGTCAAGAATAGAAGAAAATGCAATATAACACACAAACCTGAACTCAGACAAAATAAACATTTAGACTGGAATATGGTGATGCATAGAAAGCTATTCTTTTTTTAAAAACAAAGTTTCATTATTTAAAATGTTATAAAGAAACAATTGTACCTAGGGCATTTTTATGAACACACACAAAAATCTGCTTTTATAAACAAGATTTCTACCTTTAAAAAAAAAAGCTTTATAAAATGCATTAGCAGCATTTTAGCCAATAAATCAATATGGATCAATCAAGTATGGCTAAAGAGACGGAGTGTGGTGTTGTATTGATTCTTTGAACTGCTGGTCATAAACAGGAATGATACTTTTGGTTTAAAATGGATTTATACCCAGGACTAATGTCAGTCCCACTGCCTTTTTGTCTGTCATATCGAATGGGGGGGGGGGAGGGCGGTGGATAGTGGATAAGGGGAAGAATGGTTCATCTCAGAATGAGTTAATTGATTTTCAAGTACATTTAATTCCCCAGCTACTTTTTTATTGCTACCAGTAGTTTTTTTTTTTTTTTTAAAACACAGTCATTTTGTAGTTCTTTAGATACATTTAAGGTAACGTTAATAAGTTAGCCACTTAAACCCTTTTCATAAATTTTTTATGAATCTGCTTATGAATATGAGTCATATAAATTATAAATGAATCTATTAGATTTCAAGTAGTGCAAACTATGACTAACAATAAACTGATATTATTTTGTTTTGTTTTAAGAAAGTTTATGACTTACAAATAGATTTATGGAAATAGCACTGATAAATTGGCTTTATAATCACAGAAAGATGAAGAAAGCTTAGCGGAAACCAGCATTTAAACAGAAGACTTTCTCACATGTAACTATATTTATTTACTTCATGAATTTCAGATGGTGCCAACAAATATAGGCCTGTTATAACTTGGGTGTTAGATTATATTGTTGAGAATTGAATCTGAACAGATGCAAGTAAAAGACATTAAATTTTTCTTTATACAGCGTTTTAAATTGATCTACAAAAAAAAAAAATATACTTATTTAATTTTCCAAACCAAAAAAATGATCTTGTTTTAATAAATAAAACACTCGCTCAATGTACTGATTATTTTGAAAATTAACCAGCTAAAATCATGTCTTAATCATTAAATTAAAGATTCAGAGTGACTTACTGTGTTGACTAGGATATCATAGATCAAGTTAATAAATTCAAATTTAAGGCCAGGGTCCTCTATGGTCTTGTAGTCTTTTGACAGATCTCTCTTGAAAACAAAGATTTAAACATTATCAGTCTAATTGCAATAACTAACATTGAATTTTTATTATGTAGAGGTTTGTAAACATATCAATACAGCTATTCATCCACTAACAACCTTTGCAACTGATGAACTTTACCATAGGCTCTTCTCCCTCCCCTCCCTCTGCTGGTCCAGGCATATACTTTATATAACAATTGAAATATTTATAAAATATGATATTAGGAAAGTAGGGCATGTTGAAAACAGAGGCTCCTTTGAAAACAAAAACAAGCTAAAATTTTATCACGACTATGATATGACACAAGAATTAATTATACCAATATCCTTAAACTGTTTTATAAAAACTTGATTATTACAGTTTATTACAATAGTTCTAAAAATTTGATGGATTATTGTTCAATTTTGAAAAGTTAAATTTGTGTGAATAAGTACAAAAATAAAGCATTCATAAACAAAAAATCATGTTAAGCCTGGTCCCTTTTTGGACTCAGGACGTGTTAGCGCATTTTCGTATTATGTATCAGTACTTATGTTAGATATCAGCATTATGTAGTTATCAGTAATTGTGTTTAGATTTTAGACATATTTTTATGAATTTTCTTGTGTAATGAATATACCTGAAAAAAAATTATTTAAAAGTCATTTCTTTACATTTTAAATTTTTTTATTTTCTCTTTAATCTAAATACAAGTGGTTTGTGGTCACTGAAATAGGACTCATAAATGAAACATTCTAAATTGTAATCAGCTAATCGCCCAAATACTCCATCAATTGTTGTTTGATAGATCGTGGTTGCCAATCTTGTTGAAAGTAGTTGAATGTTGAAGCTTGTTTCGAAAAAGTTTTCAATTTCTGCCCCTGGGCCGCTAAGATCTTGATTGAAGTCACCACAAATGATGACGTAAAACTCTCTAAACTTTTACACATATACTAATGACGTCAACAAAAAAAAAAACCTAATTCTTTTGCACGCTTTCGCACCACTAACCAATAACTTTAACTCTTCAATGCTTGAAAAAACGATGTATTCGACTTCCGGCAATGGCGGCCGTTGCCTGCACCAGTGTTACCTCTCGATTCGAAATATTTTTTGGTAGTTTTAACGGGTTTTTTTAACGGATCGAGTAACTGAGTGTTGATGCACAAATGGCAGGTCAGGACATACAAAAAACATATATACATCATGGGTCTAGGACTTATGGTTGCTGAGATCATGGTGATGACAGACGGACAAAACGGGTGCAATAGCGCATTCGACTTCTCGAAAATGCGCTAAAAATATTGCAATAATGTATATATTACTTAACATTATATTATAAACACACCATGTGATGACATGTTTCTAGTATAAAAAACAAATTTCAGAATTATTTAAATGGAAGATTTTATACTAATTAACCCACTTACCTTGAATATTAAATTTAATTCATCAAATGAATTAAAAGCTGATGTGTAAAACTCCAACAATGACTTCCAATTCCCAGAGACTTTAGCATTCATAAAATCTTCTCTAAAATAGAAAATGCGGAAATTAACGATTAATTTCTCAATTAATCCTTACACATTTTTAACAATTAAATTATTTTTAAACAATTAATCGAACCATCACTTATGAATTATTTCAAGGTCAAAAAAGTAAAAAAATAATAATAAAAAAAAAATAGCGGCCAATAAATAATAATTTCTGACAATTACATAAACATTCCGGATTTAAACTATGGATTGACGAGAATGTTCAAAATGTTGATAAAGTTTGCCTAACAAGGTTCTAACACTTCGCCTACTTATCAAACCAAATGAAAAGCACATTAATCTAATGGCTTTAATGGAGTCTGACTCACAAACAGAAAAAGGTGACAGCTCTTCTGATGAATTACTGCGTTATCAAATGGAGATGAAAGTTCCTGAATCCATTAACCCTCTACAATGGTAGAAACTTAATGATCACCAATATCTGATAATGTCATTCCTTTCCAGGACCTTTTTGTGCATACCAGTCATTACCAGTTACCTCAGTTCCATGTGAATGACTGTTCAGCTCGGCTGGGTATATTGTCACTTGAACCAAATAATGTCAACACAATTACCATTTTGTGCAGTCAGTTAAAACATGACATATACCAGTGTTATTTACATTTTCAATAAAAATGTTTAATAAGTGTTACTTATGACATCATAAATTTTTCATTTTTGGCTTTAATTGAAATTAACAATTAATTAATTGTTATTTTTCAAAAGTTAACGATTAAATTTAAATTAATCGCTAACAGCCGAAATAATATTTCAGCACTGTTGATAACTTTTTAAAAAAGGGAAATTCAACGGTGGTAAAAAAAGGATACTTTTCAACTTACTTAATAGTTTCAGCAGTTTTAGTCTGCGCCACTGAGGATTTATAGTTAAGCTCATCATTAAACTCCTCAGATCCAACAGTTAAACTAGAACTTTGGCTTCGATTTAAGTTGGGGCTTAGCAGCCTAGTAGCGTAAACAGGTCCATCCCTGTGGCTGTCATTCTGACTACTATAATGTTTTTTGTGGTGTATGCAGTTAGCTCCACAAGTTTCATTTGTGTGAGCTGAGTTATCTTCTCCTTCATACCTCCCGGCATGACTGCTACTGCCATATGATGCCTTGGTATTCCGACTAGGTGACAGCAAGTGTCCTGACTCAATAGGGGGAAGAGAGTCTTTCAAGCTATTGTTGGAAATATCAGAAGAAGAAGATGTTTCCTCAGTTGAGCTTCTTGTTGACCTTCTAATACCAGGAGTTAAGTTTTGAAAAAAATGTGAAATAGTCTGCAGTCTTCCTCCAGTTACAGCTTCATCTCTTCTATCAGATGAGTTCTTTAGAAGAAAAAAAAATATATAAAAAATTGATCATCTAATTTATGTATTACTTCTCTAATGAATAAAAGACATTTTCTTTTTACTACAAAACTAAAATTGCTGTGGTATTCACAAAGATAATGAATTTATAAATTTGCTAAGGCTATTAAAACTGAAAGTGAAAGAAACACATATTTTGCTCTTAAAAATTAACTTACATACTATAAATAATTTACTTTAAAAAGGTCCTTACACTACTGGAAGTAACTGTGAGCCTTTGTTGGGATGGGATTCTTTTATTCTGAGACAATCTGTTCCGATGATAATTTGTTGCTAGTTCGGCAGCTTCTTTGCTATAAAAATTTCCACATTTCGGACATATTGTTCTCTTTTTTCCTGGTGCTTGAAGAACTGAGTAATCACATGTTGGACAAGTGACTAGAGCTTCTGATCTGTCACTACCTGAAGCCATGCGGCTTTGTAATGATGTTGAAGCCAGTTTCAAAATGAATTCATATGTTTCCAATATTTATGGTTTCTGAAACGGCATTTATAATTTAAAATATATTTTAAAAATGGTAGCTCAAGTAAATACAACATACATTATGTTATAATGAGCAATAAAGCCCATCCAAGGATGTTCCACCATCATTTTAGTGGCCTGTTTGTACCTCCCCTCCAACAGCCATCTCAACCGGCCATAAATGTGCATCATGTAAAAATTACTATTCATTATAGTTATTATAAATAACCCATTTAAAAAAAAAGTTTTTGACTATAAATCCAAACGCATACCGCTCAAAATAATTAAGTCTTGGAAAAAATACTACACAAAAAATAACTTGCTTTGAACTTCCGTGTAAATTTGATCAACATGTAAATGATATTTTATTTTTCTGATTGGCTGTGGGAGTCTGTAGGAGTTTGATAGGACCAATCACTATTGATGAAAGGACAGAAAAGTGTCTTTTATTATATAGGATGCTGATCTGGGAAATAATCCATATTTATGAATATACCCAGGACAGCCCACCAGAGAATTTTTAAAATATAAGTGTTATTTTTTTTAAATGAGTTATATTCACATTCTTAAAAATTATTTTTCACACCATCACCAACAGATAAATAAAAAGTGTAGAGAAACAGTACCGGTTATTATTAATTTCATGGTTTTTACATTTTTCTTTTCTTTAAAGCAAAATGACTAGCATCTGCTGTGAAATGGAATGTAATCTAAGGCCTTGCAAAGCATATAAATTAAATGTGTGTATTTTGTGTAAATATTTGTTTTTAGATTCATAATATCTTGGGTTATGATGACTGTTAATTTTAAGAGACAAATTTTTTGTAATGTGTGTGGATTTTTAAGAATTCGTCAAGAATAATGCACAAAAGTAAGTACAACAACTGACTAAACTTAAAATGAAAGATACTATGGTATCCCCATGCTAATCAGCCATTCCACACTAAAGTAAACAGCAACATAATTTTTTCAAATTGTACTAACATAGGAAAACTATACATTTTCTGAAAGATTACATTCTACTATAACAGAATATGCTCAAATTGTGTATGCAGTGATAAGCAGAAAAATTAAATGACTTGTCGAAAACAATCATTGTAATAACTAAAACTAACCCAGTTATGGTATTTTCCACTTGGAAATTCCCAGTGTACACATTTTATTTGTTTTAACCTAATTGCTGATTCAGGTGAGTTGCTAACAGAACAAAGAACTAGTTTGTACATATAATTTATGCACTTTGATTGATTTGCTGTCTGTAGTGGCATTTCAAAACTATCTCAATTTTGGTCCCGTGAGTCAAGGTAATGTATATTCTAGTTTATTCTGCGTGTCATTGTTTATTTACTTAACGCTAAATATGTTATTTTATTTTAGTATTTTAACTGATTGTTCTTTGAGCAAAAGTATGTAGACTTTAAAGTAGAATAACAAACTTTAAATCATTAGCAAAGTTGTGTCCCGTGAGTCACATGCAATAAGAATGTTTGTGACCATATACAGTTAAAAAATTATAGTTTATTTTATTTTTACTTTATCATCTGCTAGATAATTTGCTGATAAAGACCTTTGAATTGTCTTTGAGATTATAGTAAATTTATATTTCTAACTTATTTGGTTAATTTTTTATGATTAAAAAAATGTAAAATTGACTTTTTGTTTCCCTTTTTATTTTTTGTCAAATTTTGATTCCGCTCATTTTTAAATGAATAAAATTTATATTTAAAACACTGTGACAGACCTGAAAAAAATTAAGTTTGTTATCTGTATACTTGTCTGTACGGGAAAAAAGTTTGAAAGCGCCCTAAGAGTTATTTTAAAATTTACAGGGTGTCAAAAACACACTTTTGCACATTAAGTGGTGTCGGCCATTTTGGAATTACTTGAGGTAAAATATTAATTTTTGATGTTCTGTTCTAATGAAGATAAGCACTATAAAGATGAGTATCCAAATTGAATGTAGTTCTAATTTGAAATTTTTATTTAGAACACCTAATAGAAGCTTATTACCAGTGGTGGCCAAAAGTTAATTAAAATTAGTTAAAATATGTATGGGTAATGGGTATAGGATATGTACTATGCCCTCATATGAATTCAAACCAATAAGCATCGGTACGCCAGCCCAGCATGCATGCTACACTGTGTTTTTTTCTTAAAGGCCATGTACTTACTTTGACAAATATTTATAACTAGATGCCTGTGGCGTAGCATACGCCGCAGATTTGCTCATAGATAGTGCAAAGAAAAGGGGGGGGGGGAACAGACACAAACTACATCACTAAGAAATCAGAACAATGCGAATGAACCTCAGATGCGGGGATAACATAACTGTGATGCATTGTTGATCTGGAAACATTGCACTGTGGTTAGTCACTTGCCACCCCAACCCTGCACCACCCTAGCTTGCCAACCATAAACTAATTGGCATCTCCTGACAAAGGCCATTTTTAAAGCTTATTTCCACTCATCTTGTGCTTGTTATGGTGTTGCATAGTCATGATCAAAAAGAAAGTGGGAAATGAATGGGCATAAACACAAACATATTAAAATTTTTTAAAAGTAATGTCTTCGCTGGGGATTGAACTTGCAACCTCCGCGTGTTAGGCGAATGAAATAACATTACACTACGAAATACATGTTATTTTTTTGTTTTGAGAGAACATAGTAATTGACTTCAAGATGACCTTCCACGCTATGCACTACCTTTTCTTGCAATCTGATTGGTCGGTGGGTCAGACAGCTTGCTACTTGCTTGGTGTCTGGCATGGTTGGACCATGATGAGAATTATATATATAGATTAAAAAATATTATGCAAAGAAAAACTGTGCAAAATAATAAACTCATGAGCAAAGCTATGAAACTTTGCTGTATCATAATAAATGTTGGTGTAATTGTTATTTAAAGAGCATTTAACAATTAACATTTAACAATGTGGAAATGGATTTTGAAAAACCCAATGAATTTAAGTGAGCAAAATTCATTGACGGCCTAGTGTAAAAACGATTACGTCAGTTTTTAATTTGTATTGTCGATTCGGAAGCAAAAACGAATATGGTAATAGTGGACTTAAAAATTTTAAATAGTTTTTTGTATCACAATTTTTAAAACAACTTTTCGGCTTTTGTTATATTCAACACATTTTGTTTATTGTAAAGTATGTAGTACAAAATGACAAATTTTTCTTATAACTTTGTCATGATTTATTACATTTTAATCATTTCTATCTTATTTATTACAGATGCTCTTTGCCTAAAAAGATTATTAAATTGCATAAAATTATTACAATGATTCAATGAATTAATGAATAAATATTTAATTATTTATTAAGTCTCAAAATCGCTATCGAAATTCTGTAAATATAGTCTCATTTTAACTATCTAGAATTATTACTAATGGCGCTCTTGCCATGATTGGTGATCATAGTGGACTAGCAACACTTGTCTGTAACAAATTCAGTGAAGATGATGGTAAAGATTTAAACTGTACTGTATCATTCACCAACAAGTTCATTGTGCCAAAGATCTTAGATGTGATCATGTCATTAAGCCAGTGGTGAAAGCTTTAAACTCTATTTGCTTTGAAGACTTGTTTCACAACCAGTTTCAACAATTTCTTCTTGACATACTGGTAGCAGATGCTTCACTAGGGGGGGGGGGTGCAGAATGCAGTGGGTAACACCATCACAAGGGGTGACACCAAAGGCTTAAATTCTGCATGCCTTTTATTTTACACTAGCAGATTGAGAGGAGGTCTGAGGGGAAAGTAGCCAGGGGGTGACACCATGATGTACCGCACTGGGTGACACCAAGCCTAGTGACACATCTGCCTGATAGAATACAGATATTTTGTGTGTCACAATGTTATATGATGCCTCAGTCAGGGAACAGCACTTCAGCACTTATACACACTTTTTTGAAAAATGGGTAAATTCTTGGAAGTTTAGGAACAACCTATTCCAGAACTATCTGATACTGCTTGGCTGGTAGATTTTGCATTTTTAGTTGATGTGACAAGACATCTAAACGTTCTTAACACAAGTCTTCAGGGGCACAATGCAGTAGTAAGCCAGTAATATTCAAATATAAAGACCTTTGGCAACAAACAGCAACTTTTTCAAGACAGCTGTCTCAATTAAAGCCTAATACCCAACATTTCCCCTTACTACAGGAAATCATGACAAGTTTTCCAGAAAGAAGCTTCAAAGAGCAAATCCAGAGGTAAGTTGCAGATATCATATCACTGGCTGATGAATTTCAAAGACACTTTCAGGACTTGGCAAATATTGAAAAGGAAATCATGTTGTTGTTTTTTTACCTTACTCTGTTAAGCCTGATAATGATACAGGCAACCTGAAGCTGGAACTCATTGAGTTGCAAAGTAATGCAATAATCTTCTGTACAGAAGGAGCGTCTGTAACATATAAGATAATGCTGAATGTCGCAGACAATAACAGCTTTATCTCATTGACTTTTTACAGTCAGCTGGATAAAGAGAGGTTCCAAGAAAGTCATACATTTACAAAGAAAATGCTCAGCTAGATTGGCTCGACATACTTGTGTAAGCAGATATTCTCAGTTATGAATTTTAACAAGAACCCTGTGAGGAGGAGATTAGGGACTCTCACCTATGAGATACCTAACATCATAAAACCATCATCTATTTACTGCATTCAAGATCTCAGTTTTACCCTTTAGATTAAACTTTTACTATAAAAACTTCTCAACCTATGTCATTTTTATTATATTATTTTTATTCAGCCTGTAAATATCTTTACTTCAAGAAATATGGCCCGCCATGCAAAAAGTTTGGACGCCCCTGGAGTACTGTATTATATAATCAGTGTAACTTCTGGCTGCAGGATTGTCACTGTTGTATACTAAAGACAATATGGGACTGAAACCAGCTTCTAAATTGAAAAAATAAAACTACAATTTTGAAACATTCATGAATGATTCATAATTATCGCTTCCTTCCTACCTCCAGTTCCTGATACCCTGGATGAGTAGCCCTTGCAACCAGTGAAGTATATTATTCAAACCACAGAAATATCTCAACATAATTAGAAACCAGAATTATCTTATCTTATCTTAGATATACAGACGCTCCTTCTATGTAGAAGATAATTGCGTCCACAGACCATGACAGATGATCTGTTGGCAAGTGATGCAGCGGTCACAGGCCACGGCTATGAGGGTTCCATGCATTACCCAGCCGCCTAACTATTCTCTAGTTAGGTACCCATTCGGAGCTGGGTGACTCAGGGACTCCTTTGACCACAGAAACAAATCCTTGCCTTTGCATGGATTCGAACTTGTGACCATCGGTACGCCAGTCGAGAGCGCCTGCCACTCGACCACCATATAGAATGATTTTTAGGCTATTAAAATAAAGAAGAGGAAGATAAGAAAACTTGAAGGAATTTAACATTAATAATAAAATAACAATGTGATGCCAAAAGACCTTCAACAGGATATAATATAAGACAGATATGTAGCTTATGCTGATTAGAAAACATAGATTATATCAAAAGTGCCTATTACTTGCTTTTTTTTGTCATTACTTCGTGCTGCTGTTTGTGTCCGTTCTCTCAGCCCCCTCTTCCTTTCTTTGCCTTAGCTATGATGACCAAGTCTGTGGCGTATGCTATGCCACGGGTCATCTTGTAGTTTATATTAGTATTAGAATTTAAGAGACACTGACACACAATTGTCTTCTCGACACACTGGCTGAGCCAGAAATCAGAATAATATGCATAATAAGTTAATAAGTATAAGTTTAAGGCAAAGGTACAAATAAGTTATGGCATAAGTATAAGGCTTGACTGTGACTTTTGACTTGGTCTGATTTATTTAAATTAAGTCAAGTACCTATGACCTATGCTTACTTATAATGATAATGACCTATCCTAAAATGTGTTACAAATAAAATTTAACTATCAATTTAATGGGATAATATTAAGTATTATGTGACTTGAACTTAAAAGTTTTAATTATTATTACTTGACTTACCTAGACCTAAATGTCCTATTAGCCTAAAGCCTATACTAACAATTCCATTAATTATTATTAATTATAATTTTAAAAATCATGGCCTAAAACTAAAGGTGCCTAAATTGCCCTAAAGCCAAGGCCAAAGTCAAGAGTCAAAGCCTATCATAAAATGAAAAATGGGTTGTCTGAAGAAACCAGGAAAACCAAAGCTTTATCAACATTTAAAACTCTAAACTCTAATAAGAAGGCAGGACTAGACACAAACCCAGGATTAGTAGGAAGCAATAATCTTCTGTATAGACGGAACGGCTGAAACTGAACACTACTGACTACTGAACAGATTAGATAGATTATAATAATAAGATAAGATAAGAAAAGATTAGTAATTCATTCACTAGGGCTTACTTATGTAAGACTTCTCCATTATCCGTCTTTTAAAAATGAAACGTCATCAATGATAAACGTACTAGTTAAGTATAAATTCACAAAATGTTTGAAGAATTAACCAGAACACTAGATTTAGTGATGCAGATCCAATCGATTGCTGGTTGATGGGGACGCTACATTTCCACCATGTTTGTAACGGACATATGACGTCACGTCAACAGACCATCGATTGTTCCATGCACAGAAAATGACTGCGCACCCATCGCTTATCGAATGTTAGAATGAAGGTTCATTAAAGAAGTCGGTTTCTAGCTCTGAATAATTCTCATAGTGGGGAAACGTGGCGACCTAATTATGATATTGAAACTTCATAATAGTGATTGAATGCCACTACTCGCTACTACTATATGTAATACGATAAGGGGCCGTCCATAAATGACGTCACGCAATTTTGGCCAATTTTTTACCCCCTCCCCCCCTACGTCACGCGTCGTCACAAAATTGTCGACCCCCCTTCTAAAGTACGTCACAAAACTTTGACCCCCCCCCTAAAAAAATTAAATATTTTCTCTTTGAAAATAAGAATGTTTCAAATCACTTTTTTGTCATTTAAGTATTTATTTATTGTAGGTCTACATTGTATTATTGTAACATGAGTGAAGCTATGTAAAAGATATTAAATAAATTAAATAACTTG
>MUZC01001142.1:101925-113241 GCA_002072015.1 Radix auricularia | reverse complement strand
CTGCAATCATCCTCATTTCCTTTATAAGATTGTATTTGTATGACATACATATAGGGTCTTCGCCTTTTTCACTAATCAAACTTGACATACCTTTCAATTAACCAAGCATTTTGATTGGTTACAGCTGTGGAAATATTGCATTTTTTTCTTTTTCTTGGTTAAAAAACTTTATTTTACCCTAGGTTAAACAACTTTATTTTACCCTAGGTTAAACAACTTTATTTTGCCCTATGTTAAAACTTTATTTTACCTTAGGTTAAACAACTTTATTTTACCCTAGGTTAAACAACTTTATTTTGCCCTATGTTAAACAACTTTATTTTATCCTAGGTTAAACAACTTTATTTTACCCTAGGTTAAACAACTTTAATTTACCCTAGGTTAAACAACTTTATTTTACCCTACGCTAAACAATTTTATTTTACCCTGGGTTAAACAGCTTTATTTTACCCTAGGTTAAAAAACTTTATTTTACCCTAGGTCAAACAACTTTATTTTACCCTAGGTCAAAAAACTTGTTTTTTTATCCTAGGTTAAACAACTTTATTTTCCCCTATGTTAAACAACTTTATTTTACCCTAGGTTGAACAACTTTATTTTACCCTAGGTTAAACAACTTTATTTTACCCTAGGTGAAACAACTTTATTTTACCATAGGTTAAACAACTTTATTTTACCCTAGGTTAAACAACTTTATTTTACCCTAGGTCAAACAACTTTATTTTACCCTAGGATAAAGAACTTTATTTTACCCTAGGTTAAAGAACTTTCTTTTACCCTAGGTTAAACAACTTTATTTTACTCTAGGCTAAACAACATTATTTTACCCTAGGCTAAACAACTTTATTTTACCATAGGTTAAAAAACTTTCGTTTACCCTAGGTTAAAATGCTTTATTTTACCCCCGACCTAAAAATTTGCAATGTTATTTTAATTTCTGTAATGTTTTTTTTTTTTTTTTTAAAGAAAAATTTTATTATTTTATACTTAACCTTTCGCGTACTCCCTGACGTTGTTCAGGGACCCCCAAAACAATTTTAATTTTCAACGGAACCCCTGAGCGGTTCCTCGGACCCCTGGGGGTCCGTACAGTACACTTTGGGATCCACTGGTCTGAAGAATTGAAACACGATACCAAAATAAAACTTGTCAACAAATGGCTGAAAGAAGTTCTCTGACGTCATGAAAGGGGAGACGACTCTTACTCACTTTTTGTTGTTAGCAAACATGTTTGTACATTTTTATAGTATGCCGATCACTTCATCAAACATGTATGTACATTTTTATAGCATGCCGATCACTTCATCAAACATGTATGTACATTTTTATAGCATGCCGATCACTTCATCAAACATGTATGTACATTTTTATAACATGCCGATCACTTCATCAAACATGTATGTACATTTTATAGCATGCCGATCACTTCATCAAACAAATAAAGAAAACGTACTAGGGCTCTTGTGTTAATAAAAAAACATGTCCATTTACATCATCACTTATTATCGCATATCTTGTACATAAAGAAATGTTAGCACATTATAATATTATGCGCCATATTAGTTATCGTTTCTCGATCATCGGTAATCTCTATGGTTTTTTGCTAACCCCTAGGCAGTCGAAATAACAGGGTTTAACACAACAAAATGAAAAAAAAAATCAACGGTCACAACAGGTAAATATGTGTTTTTAAGCATAATATTATACACATTATTGTTGCTATATTAATGTTACTTTTTTACACATCTGTAACAGTATTAAAACATAATATTTTACACAATATTGGCTTTATTGTCAGAATATTAATTACACTATTTTACACATCTCTAAGCGTATTAAAACTGATAAAGACAGCTAAGAATATTGGTAATCTGTCAACATTACAGATACAGAGACATAATTCAATGCATTGACGATTCGACAGAGGAGGGTTCGACCCTGCCAGGTCGACCCCTGAGAGTTCGACCCCAAGGAGTTTCGACCGCGGACGTTTCGACCCTTTCGACAGTCTTTACTTTAGGATTTACTTTTTTTTCCCTTCTAGAATAAATGATGGGTTCAGTTCTTAGCAATGAACATTTGATGAGATTTTAAGAATTATTTTTATTTTGGTCTCGTGCATCATTTTACTATACTTTTAAAAAAAAGGAGCTCTGAGTTTTAACCAATAATCTATACTAATTAAAGGGCTTCAAGGGCTGTCACAACCGGAGTGGGTGCGGGGATAAGCTCCCTCACCCCATGAAATGCTCCAATGGTCTGCGACTCTAATCGCCTCTGGCAGTCAAATCCAGCTCCTGGCCTTCACGTGTGGCTTGCCAAACAAGCCCGGCGAAGCCTGTTCCAAACTAACAGGAGAAGGGGTGCAAAGCGGACCACTGGCGCCTCACAACCAGTTGCTTCGGGCAGATGAGGCTCGTCAGCTTTAGAAGGCCGCTCATCTAGGAGAAGGAAAACTCTGACTCCAAACCTCCGCTGCCTTGCCCCATACTCACTCATGAGAAAGGCTAGAGGAGTAAACCTCGATCACAAATCAGGAGCCGGAATCCCGAAGGCAGCCTGGCGTCGCTCACAACGTCTCTCTGGCACTTCCTGTGACGTAGCTGACACCAAGATGTACTGGCCCTGCCTCTCCCTTGGACCCCTCAGCCGGTTGGAGAGAGGGAGTCTGCTGCATGGGCAACAGCTGACTCTCCACACCACCTGCCCTGGCCTGTGCCCTGGAGAGGACACTCCAGCTTCGCCTCACAGCGTCGACACAACACGGGAAGTATTAGTGACCGGTTATAAGCCACCCGCTCAATTGGCGTAGAGCTGGCGCCAGGGACTGCTTCTGACGGTGGGAGAGATATCTATATCTCATTGGACAGCTACCGCCCGCCTCAAGCTGGGCAGCCCCCAGTCAATAAGGTGCTGTCCCGCCACAGTCTGCCTGCCCTACTGGGTGCGTAGGGCTTAAAGTGCACACGTGCTTGACAAGTAGACTGTAACCTCATGCACCAAACAAAATAAATAAAAAATCAAAAAGGAAAACCCCATTCCTCAAGCTGGGGACCTGGAATGTACGGACGATGACACCCGGGATGTCAGACGACCTTAACGATATCAACGATGCAAGGAAAATCCAAAGCATGACAACTCTCCTTCGCCAGCGTCGGCTTAGGTGGTTGGGACATGTGCGCAGACTGGAGGATGGCAGAATCCCAAAGGACATCCTCTATTCTGAGCTAGCCAAAGGAAAGAGATCCACAGGCCGGCCTCACCTCCGTTACAAAGATGTGTGTAAGAGAGACCTCAAAGCTATTGGCATTGACATTAATAGCTGGGAGGAACTCGCTGGGGACAGGTGCTGTTGGAGACAGGCATTGACTGCTGGGCTAGAAGCAGGGGGAAAATGCCTGCAACAGGTCGCAGACGAAGTTCGACTAAGGAGGAAACGCAGAACAACTCAGCCAACCAACAGCACT
This sequence comes from Radix auricularia, assembly GCA_002072015.1. NCBI lineage: Eukaryota > Metazoa > Mollusca > Gastropoda > Lymnaeidae > Radix > Radix auricularia. Next base: position 109,774 of record MUZC01001142.1, on the reverse strand, counting down.
AACTTTCAGTGTGAGAAGTGCAGCAAAGTCTGCCATTCGCGAGTGGGCTTGTACAGCCACAGCAGAAGCTGCAAGATCACGCGCAGAAATCCTACAGGGGCACAGAATATTCCGTCGTCTTACGAGACATAAGGAAGCCAAACATACTAATAAAAGTGAAAGACCTGACTGACTCACTCATTCATCACTAATTCTCCAACGTCCCGTGTAGGTAGAAGCATAAAGCTTTGCGAAGTTGTTGGTTACCCTCTTACGACGAAAATTGGCGAAAAAGAATTTTAAAAATATCGCTTATGTGGGGCTGGGGGCCCCAAAACATTTTTTCCTTCTTTGGGCTCTATAAAAAAATGGAAATCACCAATTTTCCCATTTCCCGTGTAGGTAGAAGCATAAAACTTTGGAAAATTTGTTAAGTACATGCTCCCAATTAAAATTGCTAAAAAAAGAGTTAAATTCTCCGGTAATTGGGGCCGTGGCCCAAAAAATGTTTTTTTCCTTAAATGAGCTATATAAAAATTAAAAATCACTAATTCTCCTATTTCCCGTATGGGTAGAAGCATTTTGAATTACGGACACTTCGACGCCGGACGGTTCGACGCCGGACGGTTCGACCCTGCCAGTTCGACGCCAGGACGTTTTGACGCCAGGTCGTTTCGACCCCGGTCGGTTCGACCCCGGTCGGTTCGACCCCGGACGGTTCTACCCCGGACGGTTCTACCCCGGACGATTCGACCCCGGTCGATTCGACCTCGGACACTTCGACCCCAGGACGTTTCGACCCTAGGGTGTTTCGACCCCGGACGATTCGACCCCTTTCTCTTTAAGGCGTGAAATGTTTTGGTTTTTAAATATTCATTTTTAATTCTTTTCTAATTAAAAATAAATAGTTGAAGTTTAATATTATCTCTTTAAAAATAAAAACAGTATGAAATAGTTGTATTTAACGGGTTTTAAAATGATAGTATGATTGAACAAATAATATAGTTTTATATTATGTCTTAAAAATTAAAAATAGAATGATATGTTCTTTTTAATAATTAATTTAAAATAGAACAATATATAAAAGTCTAATATATAAATTGGACGATTCGATCCTTTCCTTTTTAAGGCGTGAAATTATTTTTTTTTTAAATCTTTGTCTTAATTTTATTTTTGCATTTTTAAAATATTTTTTGGTTTAAAAATAATTAGTTTAATAATATTATCTCTTTAAAAATAAAACACAGTCTGAAAAAGTTATTCTGAACGTTATTGATTTACGTAATTTTGGAAAAAAAATATATACACTGATTACCAGTCAACATTCAAAGCGAAATCATGATTGTGATCAATATGCTATCGGTCTAAGGTAAAAAGTCCGATTCCATCACAACCCCGATCCGATGTAATTGGACAATAAAAAAGGCAATGTGGGCAATCACCTACAGTATCTCTGCCCATACTCCCTTTATTTACCTTCTCAATAACCCTCGCCAGCACATCAAGTTCTGTGGTCGTCGCTTAGTATCGTCTTCGTAACTAGTCGTTCATTATATAACCACCGGACAGTTCGAAATCCAGACGTTTCGCCGAGGGTGCTGTCAATATTGTTGTAAAAGCTGCCCTGGTACCCTTTCAAACGCCGCATTATTTTTGCCATCATGACCGAATTATAATACAAACTAGCCACCACCCCTGCACTTCATTTTACAACGGCATGCTTCCAGTAAAACGATGGTAAAATGAACATTCAAATAGAAGGTAAAAATCAATACGTAACGTTCAGTCAGGTTATAAGGGCCCAGCAGCTTGAATGCTTTTGTCTGCTATAAGGCATATTAAAAATTGAAATTTATTTACTCTAGATAACTTTGTAAGTCTTATTAAAATCAGTTTTTCTGCCAGGCAAGTCTATAGGTGTTAACGTACACAAGAAACAGAAGTAAATGCAAAGGTCATGGGTTTGTAATGGTTTTAACGTCCTGGATATTCGCCATTCAACATGACGTCAAACTGTATAAGGGGAAAAAAAGCATTTATTTTCATAACAGTGAAAACCTTTAAAAGACTGACAAATATATGTATATATAAAATATAAATATATTACATATTTAAAAAAGCAAAAAAAAAAAAAAAAAAAAAGATGTTTGCGATAGGAGTGTAGGGAGTAGTGACCTATAAGTTATAGTTATACCTAGTTTTTTGGCGAGCGTTATGTGGAAATCAATACTGGGAGTAGGGGCTTAGAGAATGTAGTGACCTTTACATAGAACCCTCTGACCACAAGCCATTTGTATTGTCCGATTACATCGTGACTTGGATTGGGGTTGAGAGATCAAGAGAAGTCTACCGAGACCAGGGACTGTAAGTTGGCCGGCACATAGCGGTATGTTGCGAAGACCAGACTAAGTGGCGACCACAGGACATTGTGTGCTGGCGAGAGTTATGGGAAAGGTAAATATAGGGAGTGTGGCGGATTAGAATGTACAACCCTTTTTCTGACCACATGGCCCTTTTATTGTCCGATTACATAGGATGGGGGAGGGGTGGAGTTAGATAGGCTTGGAACTGCAGAAACATGTCGAACGATCATTGCAAACATACACACGCATCAACGCCTTGACCTACCTCAGAGGAATGGCGCATTTATCACAATCATGAATTCACAATGTATGTCAACTTTTTGTAAGTGTATATACTTTTTTCAATTTTCCTATTAGAAAATAAATGCTCAAAATAATATTTCCTACTTTTTAAAAACATATATTAGACTTTTATATATTGTACAATTTTTAATTATTAAAAATATATCATTCTATTTTTAATTTTTAAGAGCTATTAATATAAATTAGACTATTTTATATATTGTACTATTTTATATTACTAATTAAAAATAGCATCTTTTTCTATTTTTAATTTCTAAGAGATATTAATATAAAACTATATTATTTGTTCAATCATACTATTATATATATAATAGCCCAGTGGTGTGGGTATGTTTGTAACGTAACGCGTAACGCAAGAGATGTACCACAGTCTACAGCAGTTAGTTTAGTTGAAAAATCGTGTTTTGATGAGCACTGTAAAAATATTTAATAGGATGACGTCATTGTTTGGTGTGCATCGGTGCGCAAAATACGGTGCGCAAAATACAACCCCTATTATTGTTATTAAATAAATACTTTGCGTACATTTCATAAAGTTTAATAATTCGTATTTATCAAAAAAGGACAAGTTAGTTGGTCTTTAAAAAAAAGGTTGGCGCCGTAGGCGCCCAAAAAAAGGGGGCGCCGCAGGCGCCACGGCGCCTGGCACAATCTAGTCATTAAATAAACGCTAAAAATAACTATTTCATACTGTTTTTATTTTTAAAGAGATAATATTAAACTTCAACTATTTATTTTTAATAAAAAAAGGATTAAAAATGGATTTTTAAAAACCAAAACATTTCACGCCTTAAAGAGAAAGGGGTCGAATCGTCCGGGGTCGAAACACCCTAGGGTCGAAACGTCCTGGGGTAGAACCGTCCGGGGTCGAATCGACCAGGGTCGAATCGTCCGGGGTAGAACCGTCCGGGGTAGAACCGACCGGGGTCGAAACGTCCTGGCGTGGAACTGGCAGGGTCGAAGCGTCCGCGTCGAATCGTCTGGGGTCGAAGTGTCCGACCACTATTTTTTCTCGTAGTTGTATTATTCCTCGAGGTTGTGTAATTCCTTGATGATTCATCATCCATCATGCTTGTATCATCGCCCATGTTTGTATCATCCCTCGTTATTGTATTAACCCTCGAGGCTGTATCATTCCTCGTGTTTGTATCCTCTCTCGTGGTTGTATCATCCATCGGGGTTATATCCTCTTTAGTGATTGTATCATATTTCATTGTTGTATAATCCTTCATAATTGTATCATCTATCGTTGTGTTATCATCCTTGGATGTTGTATCAACCCTCATGTTGGTAATTTCCCTTGAGGTTTTGTTATCTCTCGTAATTTTATCACACCTCGTGATGGTATTACCTCTCGTGATGATGTCACAAGGTTCGGTCCGCACCCAAACAACCTTATAGTGACGTCTCTGATGAAAATTATTTTGTTTTCTGTTAAAGTCTGTGGGAATAAAAGATTTTAAAAAATAATATCTGAGTAATAAACCATGAAAAATAAATTGGAAGCATGAAATTTATAATATTGATAAAAATTGAATGTCCCGTACAATGGCATGCGATATAAAATCACATTGAACTTTTTATTTTTTAAAAAATGGTTTAATATATCGTAGTTGTATCCACCCTCGTGGTCGTAATATCTTCTTGGTTGTATCATCCCTCGTGTTTGTATCATCCGTATTTGTTGTATAATCAGTAGTGGTTGTAATACCCCTCGTGGTTGTATCATTCCATCATCCTTCGTTGTCATAATATCTCTTGCGGTTGTATCATTAGTAGTGGTTGTATCCCTCCATCATTCCTCGTTGTTGTTTCAACCCTCGGGTTTCCATAATTTCTAGAGGTATTCTCATATTTCGTAATGGTATAATCTCTCATGGTTATATGGGCCCTTGAAGTTATATTTTTCCTCGTCGTTGTATCAACTCTTGTGTTTGTATCATCCCTCAAGGTTGTATCATCCCTTGAGGATGAATCACTACTTGTATTGCTATATCCTCTCGTTGTTGTATCATCTGTCGCCATTGTATTATCCCTTGTGTGTAAATCATCCCTTGTGTAAATTAAGGGTTTAATATTATAGAATTATAATGATATGAATGTATAGCGTATAATAATGTGTTCACTATGTTAGTTTGAATTATACAAATTTTTGTTCTGATAATAAAAAACCCCAGTAAAATACAATTTTTTTACTATAAATACTTATCTACGAGACATAACTATAATGATGTTCATTATAATACATTTCGAAATTACAAAATTATTATTATGTCTCATAAAACATGTTTAATTTAATGCGCACCTATCGTGCATTAAAATTCCTTTCGCATCGCACTAAAAAGTACGGTTCCTTTTATATGATTTTTTTTTACGAGAGAAGTTTTAGGTAGCTAGATTTAAGTTAGTAGATCTTTTTTTTTTCAAATTAAATTAAGTTACATTTTATTTTATATTTGAGATGTAGTATTATTTAAATGAATTTCTAAAATGTTAAATATATTGTTTACTAAAAATTATTTTTCTGGAAACCTTTATTTAAAGAACAGATTTCTGTAAAAATTGAATTTTTAAAGAAAAATGAACACTTTCAAAGTTAAGTTATAACTTTTACATAAATTGATGTTAAGTTGATCATATAGTGTTGTGAACTTTAGTCGGAGATTTCAATGTTTATTTTTTTAAGTGGCACGCCACTTTACTTCGCCTCCTTTTTAATTGGGGGACATTATGACAATAATTTCTTTTCCCCTTATACCCAGTTTAAAGGTTTGAGTCAAATTAAAACAAGCTTATATAAGCTTTATATTTCAAAACATTTCATTAAAAAGTATTATTTTGATCTGAGCAATGAAATTAATTTTATTCACTCAGTTTGTACACTTGACTAATACTTATATATGATTGTATTATTGGTTAAAACTCTAAGCTATTTTTAAAAGTATAGTAAAAAGATGCACGAGACCAAAATAAAAACTATTCTTAAAATCTCATCAAATGTTCATTGCTAAGGACTGAACTCATCATTTATTCTAGAAGGAAAAAATAGTAAACCCTAAAGTAAAGACGGTGGAAAGGGTCGAAACGTCCGCTGTCGAAACTCTTTGGGGTTGAACTCTGCGGGGTCGATTCATCACTGCATAGATTTATGTCTCTTTATCTGGGTAGTTGTTGATGACGTCACCTGTCTACCGTATCTTGTTGTTGTTGTAGCTGCTGCTGTTGTTATTGTTGCTTCTGTTGTTGGCCATTTCGCTTACTGAGTGGCTATGCTTGATGATAACGCTGCAAGTGTTTACCTTTTGCTGTTTCTGGTGTGTCCAATTAAAAAAACTGACGCACCAATCCTTCAATTAAACATTTAGTTGTTACGTGTGTTTGTCACACCATCGTGTGGTATCATGGGATCTCTTTGATGTGATCTCTGATACTCATTACATACTACAAAGCTAGACACCATGTCTTTGATCTCTGATACTCATTACATACTACAAAGTTAGACACCATGTCTTTGATCTCTGATACTCATTACATACTACAAAGCTAGACACCATGTCTTTGATCTCTGATACTAATTATATACTACAAAGCTAGACACCATGTCTTTGATCTCTGATACTCATTACATACTACAAAGCTAGACACCATGTCTTTGATCTCTGATACTCATTACATTCTACAAAGCTAGACATCATGTCTTTGATCTCGGATACTCATTACATACTACAAAGCTAGACACCATGTCTTTGATCTCTGATACTCATTACATACTACAAAGCTAGACACCATATCTTTGATCTCTGATACTCATTACATACTACAAAGCTAGACATCATGTCTTTGATCGCTGATACTCATTACAGACAACAATAATAGACACCATATCTTTGATCTCTGATACTCATTACATACTACAAAGTTAGACACCATATCTTTGATCTCTGATACTCATTACATACTACAAAGCTAGACACCATATCTTTGATCTCTGATACTCATTACATACTACGAAGCTAGACACCATGTCTTTGATCTCTGATACTCATTACATCTTACGAAGCTAGACACCATGTCTTTTATCTCTGATACTCATTACATACTACGAAGCTAGACACCATGTCTTTTATCTCTGATACTCATTACATACTACAAAGCTAGACACCATGTCTTTTGTCCCTGATACTCATTACATACTACGAAGCTAGACACCATGTCTGTGATCTCTGATACTCATTACATACTACAAAGCTAGACACCATGTCTTTTATCTCTGATACTCATTACATACTACAAAGCTAGACACCATGTCTTTGATCTCTGATACTCATTACATACTACGAAGCTAGACACCCAGTCTTTGATCTCTAATACTCATTACATCTTACGAAGCTAGACACCATGTCTTTGATCTCTGATACTCATTACATACTACGAAGCTAGACACCATGTCTTTGATCTCTGATACTCATTACATACTACGAAGCTAGACACCATGTCTTTGATCTCTGATACATATTACATACTACGAAGCTAGACACCATGTCTTTGATCTCTGATACTCATTATATACTACAAAGCTAGACACCATGTCTTTGATCTCTGATACTCATTACATACTACAAAGCTAGACACCATGTCTTTGATCTCTGATAATCATTACATATTACAAAGTTAGACACCATATCTTTGATCTCTGATACTCATTACATACTACAAAGCTAGACACCATGTCTTTGATCTATGATACTAATTACATACTACAAAGTTAGACACCATGTCTTTGATCTCTGATACCCATTACATACTACAAAGTTAGACACCATATTTTTGATCTCTGATACTCATTACATACTACAAAGCTAGACACCATGTCTTTGATCTCTGATACTCATTACATACTACAAAGCTGGAACCTGGTCTTTGATCTTTGATACTCATTACATACTACAAAGTTAGACACAATGTCTTTGATCTCTGATACTCATTACATACTACAAAGCTAGACACCATATCTTTGATCTCTGATACTCATTACATATTACAAAGTTAGACACCATGTCTTTGATCTCTGATACTCATTACATACTACAATGCTGGAACCTGGTCTTTGATCTCTGATACTCATTACATACTACAAAATTAGACACCATGTCTTTGATCTCTAATACTCATTACATACTACAAAGCTAGACACCATGTCTTTG
>MUZC01001142.1:86517-97641 GCA_002072015.1 Radix auricularia | reverse complement strand
AAGCTAGACACCATGTCTTTGATCTCTGATACTCATTACATACTACAAAGCTAGACATCATGTCTTTGATCTCTGATACTCATTACATACTACAAAGCTAGACACCATGTCTTTGATCTGTAATACACAAAATGTTTTATTAAAAATCCACGCTTTCTTTAAAAAAAATATTAAATGTATATAATGTGAGCTAAGGTTAAAATATTTAGACAGCACATCACTATGTTCAGAATACTTATAAAGGACAAACATTACTTACAGTACATATAGACCGGATAGAATTATAAAATTGTACAGTGTACGAATCATAGAATTTTTTCTTTTTTCCCCCATATTAATATGTTTTCTAAAAAGGTTTATTAAATATTGATTTTCATTTTACTCATAAAAATTTAGTTTTGATTGTAATTTGGCTGGTCTAACTTTGTAAATGTAGTTGTTACATTAAAAATATTAGTAATAATTATAATAATTTACATAAATACATTTTAATATATACAATAACTATATTTACACCAATGTACATCTGTATATAACCTTTTAAACACAATATAAGTCAAGATTAAATTGCCTTTATTCAAGTGACAATTTACTTAACATCTGACTTTTTTATGATGCATTATTAATAGTTTGTTTAGAATTCTTATATTCTTTATAAACTTTATTCCTATTTTAACAAACACATTTCACTGGTTTGTGTTACAAGCCTTTATAATAATAATAACTTAGAGTGTTGCAAAGATCTCAGTATCAATAAATAAATCTAAAGAAACCAATCAATGAATGAAGTGTTTTAAAAATATTATGCGCCAATGTGCAAAAAGCCCAAGTTTCATAGAAAACGTATAAATACATTTTTAATTGAATAACTTAGAAAAGAACTAACAATATTAAGCGCCCCCCCCCTCGAAAATTAGTAATGATTTAATTTTTCCAGCCAATGTGCTGACAACATATTGCTCATTATCGTTTATACTTGATTAGGGATTTAAATTATTAACGTGCAGTAATAAAAAAATTCATTTGGGGCCCATGCTCCGAGGGATTGAACATTAGGAATTCAGAGCCCGATAGTAATGAGATATAGACTCTTGAGTTTTATATACTAAGATGGTTGCTGAATAGTTAATAGGGGGCTCTCGCCGCAAGCTATGGGGTCGGGATTTAGCACACGGGATAATATTTGAATTGTTGAATGATTTTCATTTTAATAACAAAAATAAATGCTTTTGAAAGGGTCCGTCGATTCAGTAGGCAGTAGGACACAAATGAGAACACAAGACCGATATCTAGGAAGGTCTAGATGACTTTGGCTTTGACTTTGAAATAAGCCGCACATCTTTGTTACCGATTGCAACGCGCCAATTTTTTTTTTAATCAACCCCCCCTCAAACTCACGTATGTCTCCAATCCCATCTCCAACCTACTGTTAAAATAATTAACACCTGCTATATATAGATGTAACAGTTGTTAAAATATTTTAATCATTAAACGATCTTCACTATATTACAAAAAAAAAGCTGTCCACTAAGTAGGATCAAGTCCTGAATACATTGATTACTTACAGCTACAAAATAGAAACAAATCGCCATATCATCATACGATTACCGCCGTTTATCTTTTATAATACCGTTTAGCCCCGCACCCAACACCCCAAAAAAATCACTTTAGCATCCCTATGTTTATTGTTTTTACACCACTGTACTATAATAGTATTTCAATGTCATCATATTCACATCGTTGAATCATTACATCTAAATTTCCTTTTTAATAATAATCAAAGAAGTAAAAGACTAATAGTAGTGATAGCGCGAATAATGACCAACATTTTGAGGAATTTTGAACAGGTAACTTGGGTACGCCTTCGAATTTTGAACAGGTAACCCGGGTACGCCTTGGAATTTTGGACAGGTACCGGGCAGCTTTTTTACCACGTTTTTCTTAGTTTGCTTTCTTGTCTGGATGTCTTTCTTGTCTGGATGTCTTTCCGGGGCAAAAATTGAATTCCTTTTTTGAACCACTTCTTATCATCCAATTTTAATGAAATTTTGCATGCATACTTGATTCACATGACAATTTAATATTTCATTAATTATAGTACTCAATTCTACTTAAATGAAAACTAAAAAGTATAAAATAAAAATATTTTTAAAAAAGTTTTAAAGATACCACGTTTTGTGAACTAAAAAGAAGAAAATAAACTAAAAACGTGGGGCGCATTCGGCTGAAATTAAATGAAGTATCATATATAGACTGTGGAGGAATTTGAAACTGAAAAATTTAATGTAATAGCATTAATAGACCAAATTTCAGCCGAATGCGCCCGACGTTTTTAGTTTATTTTCTTCATTTTAGTTCACAAAACGTGGTATCTTTAAAACTTTTTTAAAAATATTTTTATTCAACAATACTGACAGCCCTGCTCGTAAAACGTGTTTAATAAAATTCGAACCGAACGTGAATATATGTTTAAAAAGTATGGTCAAAGTAATGCCCACCTCATTGCACGACATAAAACTTGTTGAACTTATTACGCACCACAACACTATCTAAAAAAATTAACTTGATGTATTGAGATGAAAAGAATAATTTTAAAATGCAATAATTTAATTACTGCCCATTCGATCGATTTGAAATTTTTATACATTTTTTGTATCATCAGCATGAGTGTGCGTGCAAAGCTTCAGCTCGCTACCTTAATAGATAATGGATTAAAATCGATACAAAGTTTTTAGACCCCTCAAGTTAATATAAAGGATTTTAAAAGTTTAGCGTCATATCTGGCGTGCACTAATATTATTTTAGCACCGCACTAAAATGCACCGGTCTTTAAGTATGAATTTTTTATGAGACCCATCTTAGGTTGCTAGAATTTAAATGTTAACTTTAAGTTGAAACGTTAATTTAATTTCTTATTTTTAATTAATGAAACATTAGTTACTAAAATGTTCAATTTTAAGTTTAATAAATGGATGTCTAGAAATCTTTTTTTTTTAAAGATAAAATTCGTTTTAAATTGCTTATTAAAATATTAAAAACTATAAGGCTTTAATTATTAAATTCATATAAATTGATCTCTTGCTGATGATAGTAAGTTAGGACCGACTTATCCATAAGTGGTCTAATATTTTCCAAAAGTGGCATGCCACTTGACTTCGCCCCATTTATTTGGGGACATAATGCCAATAAATTGCTCACTTTCTCTTACCCAGGTTATTGACTGAGTTAGATTAAATCTATCTTATGAACTTAGTCCATTATTTTATTTTTCAAATATTTTATTTATAATAGTTAATTGATCTGAGCAATAAAATCAATTTAATTTATTTTTATTGCACGCTTGACTAAAACTTTAATGATGATTTTATGCTTAGTTTAAAATATAACTTAACTCGACTTTAATAAAAATCAATAACTGCACATGACCAAGGTAAACTATTTATTAAAATCTCATCAATCTTTCATTGATAAAGAATGACGTCATGTGTCATTTAACGAATACAATAATATCAAATATTAAAGTAAAGACTATAGACATTTATTTTATAACAGCTGTTGAATTTATAAACGTTCTGTTATTACCAGGAAAGTGGACACAATCATTTATAACAACTTTGTTGGTAAGGAAGAAATTTGATTCTTAACATTTTATAAACTTTGTGTTAACAACAAGAGAGTGGAGAGTTTAGATATTTTTAACAACGGATAAAGTCAGATACTGTGTGATGAGTAAAGCTTTGACCTTTTTCTTTAAATGAATACTTTTTGTACATTATATAACTGTATGTATTTTATATGTTGTAGGTGTATACTTTAAATATTTGGGACATCAATAATTCTGGGAATCGCTTTAAAAGAAGAACTAAATTCTCAGATCTATACCGTGTTTATGCGGGCCTACCAGATAGACACAAAATGTCCATAGGATTCAGTATAGTCCAGGACATTTAACTTTTAAAAATTATTTCCTACTAGATTCGAGCCGCGGGGTAACATAGTGTTAAAGAATAGAGCAAATAACCGGGGGAAATAACCGAACTAACAGCAGCACGTAGAAATGAAAAGAACGCGAGTGAACGTTGGGAACGAGGGAACACTAGACGCATTGTTGTTCTGGAGACATGCACACGGTGGTTAGTTTATACCTGCCACCAACCATATACTTAACTAGCTTGCCAATCATAAACTTTGATTGCCCGACTCTTTCGACAACCGACATTGCAAAAATCTCGCTTCAACTGCGACCGCGCAAGATTGTAAATGCTTATCTTATTGATTGCTTTTCATATACCAGTGACCACACAAGATTGGGATGGCTTATCTTATTGATTTCTTCTTATAATACTAGTGACCCCACAAGATTGAGATGGCTTATCTTATTTATTGCATCTTAAAAAACTATTGTTTGTACTGCGCCACTTTTTTCAAAAGCCCAAGTAAATAATCCTTGTTAAACGTCCTGAAATGTATTCCAAGTATTTTTATTAAATTATAAATTATTAAATCCTCTTTTTATATAGCTCCCTAGTCCACATTAAAATATAACCTTAAACTGACTAGTAAACTAAACGCATGTACGTTCTGTGTTCGGGTAATTTTATGCCCAGCAACGACAGGCTAAAACTCAATGTAACTCCAACACCAAGAGAACATTCTATACGTTTAATATCATCCAACTCTTTAATAAGATCCTTCCACACACAACAACAACAATCCTCTTACTGTTATCGACTCCCAACCTTCATCTCGTCATGTTCATTCTCTGCTGTCATACCCCCTTGAATTACTTCATAACTAAAAATGTGTTCAAATATAATGTATAACAGACATTAGTGTTAACAGATGGGGAAAACACAATTAACATAAAATATTTAGGTGACAACAAAAATATATACAATTTAACATGATTAAAACAATTGTATCAAATGTTTCAGTAATTGAAAATATCAATTCAGAGACAGAGTCCGAATAAGTCCATTTTTGTAGAAACAACAATCTATAACGTATCATTACACCATTTTTAAAATAACTAATTTTTCATGTTTGTGTCTTTTTATGTTTAATATTATTTTTAAATTTCCCAAAACATTTGTTTTTTAACTTTTGATTTTTTAAAAATATATATTGTAGGCAAAAGGTAAAATTTCAGACTTCCTATGAAATAACACGGTATGTATAGAATGTCTGATGATTGTATGCCATAAATCAGATAATTGTTATTTCATTCATTGCCTAGACATTTAATAAAATGCTGAGTTTTCATTCTGTAAAAATTGTTCTTTGCCTACCCCCCCCCCTCAATTTTACCGCCATTAATGTTGGCGGTGGTGCTTTGGTCGTTGTTTGATGATGATGTTTGAAATCGGTGATTGTTGAAAGTTATCGTAAGACAGCATTTAACTTGTACCAAGTTCTGCTGCCAAGTCACAGACATTATTGCCAAAATTCTTCTCATGCCCTCAAGCCACATCATCCCATGAGATTCCACACACGTTCTCCAATAACTTTGTATTGTGATTGCTCTGTGACCTTGTCACGAGAGAATGTAGTGCTAGGACAGGAATCACGCACTGTTGACATACAAATACAGTTCTATGATGAGTTATCTAAAGTAAGAGCAAATACTGATAAAAACCAACTCTATGACCAAAAGTTAATGGACGAAGCGAAAATGGCTAAGACCACCATTACGTTAGAAACATGTAAGGACTATGTGATTGTGAAACACCATGAAGTCATAACGTTAGAAAATAAGTGTAAGTTGATCTACCCAGATAAAGAAGGTGTGAGAGCCATTTTGTTTTAAGTAACTAAATCTGGTAATTTTGACGTACTTCATTAAGTCCATTTCGTCATTGGTTATGGAGGACGAATCAAAGCTTTTCCTTCGGGGATTATAAGATATTCATACTAACCTCTGTTTGGCTACAGAGCCTCACAACGTCTTTCCTACCTGACGATGATGTACAAGATTTTTGTTGGACCTCATTACTGGAATTGAAGGTCATTAAAAAGATGGTTATGGTCATTGTCACCTTGCTGTGAGCTTGATGAAATGTTATAGTCATGGTCACCTTGCTGTGAGCTTGATGAAATGTTATGGTCATGGTCACCTTGCTGTGAGCTTGATGAAATGTTATTGTCATGATCACCTTGCTGTGAGCTTTCTAAAATGTTATTGTCATGGTCACCTTGCTGTGAGCTTTCTAAAATGTTATGGTCATGGTCACCTTGCTGTGAGCTTGATGAAATGTTATTGTCATGGTCACATTGCTGTGAGCTTGATGAAATGTTATTGTCATGGTCACCCTGCTGTGTGCTTGATGAAATGTTATTGTCATGGTCACCTTGCCGTGAGTTTGATGAAATGTTATTGTCATGGTCACCTTGCTGTGAGCTTGATGAAATGTTATTATCATGGTCACCTTGATTCATCCGTCCACCCATCCATCCATCTATCTAATCATCCATCCATCCATCCATCCATCGATCAATGCATCTATCTATCCGTCCATCATTCCATCCATTCATCTATCCGTCCATCATTCCATCCTTTCATCTATCCGTCCATCATTCCATCCATTCATCTATCCGTCCATCATTCCATCCATTCATCTATCCGTCCATCATTCCATCCATTCATCCATCCGTCCATCAATGCATCCATTCATCTATCCGTCAATAATTCCATGCATCCATCTATCCGTCCATCATTCCATCCATTCATCTATCCGCCCATCATTCCATCCATTCATCTATCCGTCCATCATTCCATCCATTCATCTATCCGTCCATCATTCCATCCATTCATCTATCCGTCCATCATTCCATCCATTCATCTATCCGTCAATCGATTCATCCATTCATCTATCCGTCCATCATTCCATCCATTCATCTATCCGTCAATCGATTCATCCATTCATCTATCCGTCAAACGATTCATCCATTCATCTATCCGTCCATCATTCAATCCATTCATCTATCCGTTCATCTTTACATCCATTCATCTATCCGCCCATCATTCCATCCATTCATCTATGCGTCCATCATTCCATCCATTCATCTATCCGTCCATCATTACATCCATTCATCTATCCATCCATCATTCCATCCACTCATTTATCCGTCCATCATTCCATCCATTCATCTATCATCCATCATTCCATTCATTCATCTATCCGTCCATCATTCAATCCATTCATCTATCCGTCCATCATTCCATCCATTCATCTATCCGTCAAACGATTCATCCATTCATCTATCCGTCCATCATTCCAACCATTCATCTATCCGTCCATTATTCCATCCATTCATCTATCCGTCCATAATTCCATCCATTCATCTATCCGTCAATCGATTCATCCATTCATCTATCCGTCAAACGATTCATCCATTCATCTATCCGTCCATCATTCAATCCATTCATCTATCCGTCCATCATTCCATCCATTTATCTATCCGTGCATCAATCCATCCATTCATCTATCCGTCCATCATTGCACCCATTCATCTATCCGTCCATCATTCCATCCATTCATCTATCTGTCCATCATTCAATCCATTCATCTATCCGTCCATCATTCCATCCATTCATCTATCCGTGCATCAATCCATCCATTCATCTATCCGTCCATCATTGCACCCATTCATCTATCCGTCCATCATTCCATCCATTCATTTATCCGTCCATCCTTCCATCCATTCATTTATCCGTCCATCCTTCCATCCATTCTTCCGACCTCCCATCCAGCTGTGTGTCTATCTGTCTGCCTGCCTGTCTGTTTGCTTTCTGTCCGTCTGTCTAACTATCTATCTATCTTGAAGTGTGTGTGTATGTGTTTGTAAATAATTTTTGATGTTGTTTTGTTTTGTTTTTTGTATAATTGTTTTTATAAATGAAAAAGAGTATTCAAAAATGAAAACTACTTATATTGGACACGATTGACGTAATGTCTTTATAATTATAATGAATGTTATCGTTTTTAAACACAACGATATTTTTATGAGTTAAAAATCGTTCAGTGGAAATTAAGTGTTTAGTATCATAGAATTTTGAACATATAAATGTAGAACATATAAATATGTGTTCACTCTGTTATTTTGAATTATAGATATTTTTTATATAATATTTTTTTAAGAAAGTAAAAACCCATTTGTTTTACTATAAATCCTTTATATACGAGACATAACTATGATAATATTCATTATAATACGCAGCGCAAGACAATCCGAGATAACAAAATTTTAATTATGTCTTGTAAAACATGTTTAATTAAATACGCATCGATAGTTGATTAAAATTCCTTTAGCGCGCACTAAAAAGCACCGGTCCTTAATTATGAATTTTTTACGAGAGACATTTTAGGTGGCTAGATTAAAGAGTTAGTAATTTTTAAACTTCAATTAAGTTTTTTTTTTTTTTTTAAATCTGTAAGTTTTAGTATTTTTGAAATTGCTTGCTAAAATATTACATAAATTATTTACTAAATATATATATATAAACCTTTATTCAAAGAAACTATTTTATTTTAAAATTAAATTTTCAAAAATAAAATAATTATTACGAAGGTTTAGTTATTGTTTTTATATAATTTGAAGTCTAGTTGTTCATACACACGTGCCTTCATGATTTTATAGGAAGCTATCTTTTATCTTGTTAAAGCGGAACACCACTTTACTTCGCCCATTTCAATAAAGGGACATTCTAATTGTGTTTTTTTTTATCCTCATACCCAGTTTATAGACTGAGTTAAATTAAAACCAGCTGATAAAGTCAGTTAATTATTTTATATTTAATTAAAAATATTAATTTGATCTGAGCAATAAAATTGATTCAATTCACTCTGTACACTTGACTAAAAACTTAAATATGATTGTATTGTTGGTTTAAACTCTAAGCTACTTTTGGAAACACATAATTATAGCTAAGAGATACACGAGACCAAAATAAAACAATTCTTAAAATATAATCAAATGTTCATTGCTAAGGACTGAACCCAACCCCTGACACTTTGACCCCGGATGATTTAACCCCTGACACTTTGACCCCGGACGATTCAACCTCTGACACTTTGACCCCGGACGATTCAACCTCGGACACTTTAATACTTAAAAATACTTCACTATTAAACAGTATTTAAATATAAAATTTCAACTTAAGAGTAGGGATGTACCTGATTCAAAATTTTGAAAGAGAGAGATTTTTTTTAAAAAGTAACCGGATTACGGAGATGCCGAAGCCATTATGAATGAATATAAAAATTAGTGCTCAACTGGCATGCCAAATGTATGATGTGAAATAATGCTGAATTCGCCTCGGATTTGTTTAAATGGCCGGATTATTGATTTGCCAGAGTTGTTGCGGAAATCCGATAAACCCCTACTTA
Source organism: Radix auricularia (assembly GCA_002072015.1). Classification (NCBI taxonomy): domain Eukaryota; kingdom Metazoa; phylum Mollusca; class Gastropoda; family Lymnaeidae; genus Radix; species Radix auricularia. Next base: position 88,255 of record MUZC01001142.1, on the reverse strand, counting down.
AAAGAACTATCAGATTATGAAAATGACTTTAATAGTAGAATAATTAATTTTCAATAGTGGTGACAGTTTGCAATGAAACGGTATTTCGATCAAGATCGAATTTGAAGGATAATTGCAGACAGGTCAACTCGACCACTCAGACGCCTCTGAATGTGCATTTTCTCTTATTGTAATAATTGCAATGGGTTTTCTATCTTTCAACAGCGATTCTCAAAGGACAGATGTGTTTTAACTGAGATGATTCTTGAAAGGTTTGGGGTGCACATTCTACTGAGCCCGAGCACTGTGTTGTCCTGCATGTTTCTTCAACATTGTTTGTGAGGCAAAATATAAGTGACATACTTTGCCGATTTGATTGACAATAAAGATCACATGTTGTACTTTGAAAACTTGTTGACCTCGGCATTATGTCATCAAATTTGAGAGTTTGTATCACAAACAAGGAAGGAAATTTATGAGACTCTGCATCTGCTCTTTCTGAAGCTCTGAGTCCATCAGTTGTTTGGTTATTGTGATTAGAGGAGCAAAGAATCTCGAATGTAAAACTTTGAAATATGAGCATCGTACATTTTATGTCCTGATATTTCCAATTGGAGTAAAAATTTGGTCGGTGCGAACATGATTGTCAAACAATTCCTGATCCTTCGATATCAGTTCTGTAGCAACCAGATCAGATTTATACACAACTCATGCATTCAAGAGATACTCATTTCATGATATTTTGACATAAACTAATTATAATGTTTCAGAAAAAGAAATGTGAACATTATTTTTGAAGGTATTTAAATACTAGAAAATAATAATAATATTTTTTTTTAATTTGAGACATCACACGTTGCCGGACCCACCTGTCCCATGTCATAAACTGTCCCACTTTCTTACACCCTTCTTTCCTCAACTTGAAACGTGAAATAATATAATCCCAAATAGTTGTATTATCCCAAGTTGTTGTATCATCCCTAGTGGTTGTATCAACCCACGTGGTTGTATGATCCCTCGTGGTTGTATGATCCCTCGTGGTTGTATGATCCCTGGTTGTTAGTAACATCCCTCGAGATTCTGTGATCCCTCGTGGTTGTTATATCATCCCGTCAGGTTTTACGTTCCCTGGTGGTTGAAAGACCTCTCGTATTTGGGACCTCTCTAATGGTTGTATTGTTCATCGTTATGTTACCACCTCTCGTGATGATGTCACAAAGTTCGATGCGAACACAAACAGAAGTCTTGAAGTCTGTGGGAATAAAAGATTTTTTTTTAAAAATCGATTAATAAACCTGTAATATTAACTAGGAATCATGATCTATAAAATATTGATACAAATTGAATTTCTTTATAGATTCAAGTGGGATATAAAACCACATTGAACTTAACTACGTCATCCCAACAAACAATTGGTCCATACACTGTTAACTCACTATTACGTGAGAAAGTTGATTTGATTAAATTACTTACAGCTTAACGTCCTATTATTTGATTGATTGAAATTTTGTCTTAATTTTTTTAAAAGCCGAAGTAAACACATGTCTACATTACTCAAGACTTTCTTTATCTTTCTGTTCTATTGAATAACATTTGATTTCTTCGTGTCCTTTTGACTATCTCAGTCTAACATTATTAACTCACTGTTAGGGTTAAGTTTCTTTTGACTATCTCAGTCTAACATTATTAACTCACTGTTAGGGTTAAGTTTCTTTTGACTATCTCAGTCTAACATTATTAACTCACTGTTAGGGTTAAG
>MUZC01001142.1:70561-86392 GCA_002072015.1 Radix auricularia | reverse complement strand
TTCTTTTGACTATCTCAGTCTAACATTATTAACTCACTGTTAGGGTTAAGTTTCTTTTAACTATCTCAGTCTAACATTATTAACTCACTGTTAGGGTTAAGTTTCTTTTGACTATCTCAGTCTAACACTATTAACTCACAGTTAGGGTTAAGTTTCTTTTGACTATCTCAGTCTAACACTATTAACTCACAGTTAGGGTGAAGCTTCTTTTGACTATCTCAGTCTATCTATCTATCTATCTATCTATCTATATATCTATCTATCTATCTATCTATCTATCTATCTATCTATCTATCTATCTATCTATCTATCTATCTATCTATCTATGTGTCTTTTTTGTATGTCTGTCTTTTGGTCTGTCTGTTTATCTATCCATCCATCCATCCAACTATCTATCTATTGACATATCCATCAATCTTTTTATTCTTCTTAACTCCCACCCACGCATTCTTTCATTACTATAACTGTCCACTGTCCATCCATCTGCCCGACAGTCCGTCTGCCTTGTGCCGATCTGTCAGTCTGTCTGTCAATCTTTCTGTCTTTATATGAGTGTACATGTGTTAGTAAATATTTTTATGTTGTTTTTTCTTGTTGTTTAAAATGAGTTTTTATAAATATATTAAAAAATGAAATCAAAATAAAAAATACCATTACTTGACACGATCGACCTAATGTCTTTATACTAAAAGTTGGTATTTGTAAACACGATGGTTTTTTATGAGTTTAAGATTGTTCAGTGTAAATTAATGGATTAGTATCATAGAATTATGAACATATGATTGTAGAACATATAATAAGTGTTCATTAATGTTAGTTTAAATTACAGTTTTTTTTGTCTCTTTAAAAAAAAAAGTTTTTAAAAGAAACTAACATATTTTGACTATAAATCCTTTAAATTCAAGACATAACTATGATGATGTTCATTATAATATACAAAATAAATACAAAATTTTAGTTATGTCTCGTAAAACATGTTTAATATAATGCGCACCTATCGCATTAAAACTACTTTATCGCCGCACTAAAAAGCACTGGTTTTTATGTACGATTTTTTTACGAGACATTAAAGGATGTCTAGATTAAAGTTAGTAATTTTTTCAACTTAATTTAAGTTATAGATCTTTATTTTTTATTTAAAAGTTATAGATCTAGCACTATTGAAATTACTTGCTAAAATTTTCAATATTATGTTTACTAAATATTTTTCTAGAAAAACTTTTTAAAGAGAATATTTTTTTTTAAAATTGAATTTTCAAAAGAAAACTGAAAACTAAGAAAGTTAAGTTATATTTTATATTAATGTACGACTATGTGTTTTAACGCGCGCATCTACTATAAGGCATCTTTTTGTACACCTTTCATTTTCATGAAGTGGCAAGCCACTTTACTTCGTCCCCTTTACTTGGGGGATAGTATGCCAATAAAGTATTGTTGTTTTCCCCTCATACTCAGTTTATAAACTGAGTTAGATTAAAACAAGCTTATAAAAATCAGATCTATATTTTATATTTCATTATAAATATTAATTTGTTTTGAGAAATTAAATTAACTCAATTGACTCTGCTTTTACAATTAACTAAAAACTTAAACATTATCGCATTATTGGTTTAAACTCTAAGCTACATTGTAAAAAAAAATAAACAAAGCTAAAAGAGGTACGAGACCAAAATAAAACAATTCTTAGAATCTCAAGGACTGAACTCTACCACTGATGGTTCGACCCCGGTCGATTCAACCCATGACACCATGACCCCGGATGATTCAACCCCTGACACTTGACCCCGGACGATTCAACCTCTGGCAACAATGCTTTGTGCGTTCACTTGCGCTGTTCCTTTACAGAAAAACATATGATTTATATTGTAGTGGTTATCCCGTCCGCCTTCCAGGCGGAAAGTCCTAGGTTCAATGGCCAGACAGAACGATATTAAAAACAGTATTTTTTTCTGTGCCTGTTCTTTTTCTCATCTTTGCAAACATACTTAACCCTAGAGTCGGAAAATCAAAGTTTATGGTTGGAAAGGGACGGTACTACAGAGTGGGACGGGGGCAGGTAGCTACAACCACTAGGCACGTGTCTCCACATTTACTCGCTTTTCTTTTTTATTTTGTGCTGATGTTTGTGTCCTCTCTCTTAACTGCTCCCCCCTCCCACCGATATTTGCACTATAACTGATGAGCAAGTGAAGCGTATGCACCGCGGGCATTCGCAGCAGGTCATCTTATTACACATATTCTTCTTTATGGTGGGATTGACGTTATTTGAGATGTAAACTACATTATTCCATTTAGTTTACATTTTAAAGTACATTTTCTCTAAATCGCATAGGCCTTAAGAATTCGCAAATAATTTTTTTTAACTATTTCTTATTCAGAAATGATTTAATTTGAAAGGTTAAGATCAAAATAAAACTTCTGTGTCATTTCATATGTCAAATCCGTTTTGTTTCTTTTCTGGCTTTTGTTTGTCTAATAAATTCTTGGTTGTTAGGAGTTGTAATGTTTCCATTAGAACTTTCTCAGGGTTTGGTAGAACTGACTTTATACCTTATGATTAGGGCTGCTATAGATTAATTTAAAATTAATCGTTAATCTTTGAAAAATGAAATTATAATTAATCGATAATATAATTATTGATAAAAATAAGATGTATAGCGTCATTAAACTAAACTTTTCAGAAAGTAACAACAACAAAACAAAAAAAAAAAGGCAATTGACAGTTTTATAATTTTGTATATAAGTAGTTCAATATAATGTCAATGAGTTTCAATTTTAAAGTGTTAATTAAGTAAAAACTATGTTTAATTTTCCTTACCAAAAATCTTAGGGGTTGTCCATATAGGTACGTCACGCTCCAGATGGGGGAAGGGGGTAAGAAAATGGGACAGTTTGAGTTGGGGGAAAGGGGGGGGGGGGGTGTCCAGCCCTGTGTGACGTCACAGTGTTTTATGTTTAACGTTAACTATTTTGTTATTTTTAAAAATATATTTTTGTACGAAAGAGGGAAGGGGTGGGAGGTCAAAGATTTGTTACATGGGGGAGAGGCGGGGGGGGGGCAGTTAAAGTTGTCAAAACTAGCGTGAAATAATTTATAAACGGAGCCTTATTTCTAAGTTTACACTTTAATTTCTTTTCATTAGAAATGTTTGTAATGAAAGATAAGTAAACTATTGTTTATTATTAATAGTTAATGATTTATTAATAGCACAAAACCATTATTTAAGAAATTTTCCTGAATTTTAATCACTATTTTAGCGATGAAAATAATTATTTTTAATCGAAACTTTTCACTGATTAATCGAGAAATTAATCGATTATTTCCTCAGCCCTACTTATGACCAAAAAAGAAGCCAAACAATTTTAGACTCTCAAAATTTCAAAATAAATCTTTTTTTTTTATTAAAAAAGTCATGTGATTAGTTTGAGTTAGTAGACAAACAACAACAACAAGAACAACAAAATTTTAAAAAACCAAAAAAAAAAAATAAATAAAATAAATTTAAAAAAAAAAAGACGTTTCATTTTCTTTGAAAAATAAAATAACACATTCTTCCCCGCTTTAAAAATTTAAGTGCCTTAATTTTTTGCTTGTTTTTACTTTATTTTCAATTTAAAAATAATAAATATTAGGGCTGTTATCGATTAAATTAAATTTAATCGTTAACTTTTGAAAAATTACTGATTAATTAATCGATAATTTTGTTAAGCTAAAAATAAAGATGTATGACGTCATTCAACTGAAAATTTCAAGGGAAGTAATGAAAACGGTAAATTGGTATAAATATTAAGTTATTTTTAAAACAGTTTGCATTGAAAAAAAGTTAAATAACGTATTAAAGTTGAGGCACTTGCATGAAAATTTCAAATTAATTTTATAAATATAAAAGTAATACAACTGTATAGAAATTGTTTGATGACTAGTAAAAACATTAAGATCATCTTTTTATCCCAAGTGGTTCGAAAGCTAATATTTTTTTCTAAGACCTCATAATATCTTTTTTCACTATTTCGTTTTCCTTCATATTTTGTGCCCTTTTATTGCACTTTTTATAATGCCTGTAATCTAAGTATTTAATTTATTTAAATTTAAAAATAATAGGCCTACTATTGTTAGGGGATATATTTAAAAATAAGTAGAATCTAGTTCAATATAATGTCAATGAATTTAAATTTTATTATTCTTAAATAGTTAAAAACAATGTTTTTTTTTAAACATCATTGTCCTTATAAAAAAGGTTATTTCAAAGTATACTCTTTCTGCATTTCCGTAACGGAGAAGTTTGTACGTAAAAAAAATAGTGATAAAATGAAAACCATTATTAATTGTTTATTAAAAAAACAAAAACATTTTTTCTATTTTTAAACACTATTTTATCGATTAAAATAATTTTAATCGATAAAATAATTTACCGATTAATCGAGAAATTAATCGGTAATTTCCGCAGCCCTTATAAATATATATCTTTGCTGATTCTAAATGAGTTGAAATAACATGCAGTAATTCAACTTTCTAGCTGTTCAGCGTGGAGTCCATTTTGTACACATTCGATTAAATTGACATTATAAATTATATTAAAAAAACCTTACCAAAGCTTAAAACAGAGGCTTAGTAAATTTCCTCATAATCTTCCTTTTCATTAATTTTTATTTGAATTAAGGATGCCAATAAAACGCTTGTATCAATGTGTAAAAGCGGATTGAAATCTATTTACAAAAGAACATGTTGGAGTATGGGGCCAACCTTGAGGGTGCGATAGGTCATGGTGGAATGTGGGACAAACCTTGTGGGTGCGATTGGTCTTGGTGGAATGGGGGAAAAACCTTGTGGGTGCGATAGGTCATGGTGGAATGGGGGAAAAACCTTGTGGGTGCGATAGGTCATGGAGGAATGTGGTACAAACCTTGTGGGTGCGATAGGTTATGGTGGAATGTGGGACAAACCTTGTGGGTGCGATAGGTCTTGGTGGAATGGGGGACAAACCTTGTGGGTGCAATAGGTCTTGGTGGAATGTAGGACAAACCTTGTGGGTGCGATAGGTCATGGTGGAATGGGGGACAAACCTTGTGGGTGCGATAGGTAATGGTGGAATGTGGTACAAACCTTGTGGGTGCGATAGGTCATGGTGGAATGTGGGACAAACCTTGTGGGTACGATAGGTCTTGGTGGAATGGGGGACATACCTTGTGGGTGCGATAGGTCATGGTGGAATGTGGTACAAACATTGTGGGTGCGATAGGTCATGGTCGAATGTGGTACAAACCTTGTGGGTGCGATAGGTCTTGGTGGAATGTGGTACAAACCTTGTGGGTGCGATAGGTAATGATGGAATGTGGTACAAACTTTGTGGGTGCGATAGGTCATGGAGGAATGTGGTACAAACCTTGTGGGTGCGATAGGTAAAGGTGGAATGTGGGACAAACCTTGTGGGTGCGATAGGTAATGGTGGAATGTGGGACAAACCTTGTGGGTGCGATAGGTAATGGTGGAATGTGGGACAAACCTTGTGGGTGCGATAGGTCTTGGTGGAATGGGGGACAAACCTTGTGGGTGCGATAGGTAATGGTGGAATGGGGGACAAACCTTGTGGGTGCGATAGGTCTTGGTGGAATGTGGGACAAACCTTGTGGGGGCGATAGGTCTTGTTGGAATGTGGTACAAACCTTGTGGGGGCGATAGGTCTTGGTGGAATGTGGTACAAACCTTGTGGGGGCGATAGGTCTTGGTGGAATGTGGGACAAACCTTGTGGGTGCGATAGGTCATGGTGGAATGTGGGACAAACCTTGTGGGTGCGATAGGTCATGGTGGAATGGGGGACAAACCTTGTGGGGGCGATAGGTCTTGGTGGAATGTGGGACAAACATTGTGGGCGCGATTATTGTTTTTTTTTATTTAGACTGTAACACATAAAATTAGTTGGTGTATTTGTTTAGACTGTAACACATAAAATTAGTTGGTGTATTTGTTTAGACTGTAACACATAAAATTAGTTGAGATATTTGTTTATGAGTCAAACGAACAAGCAGTTGGCTTTTAATATTCATTGAGTCCAACATTGTTTGTTGGATAGAAGGGCGTCCGTTCCATCTTGTCAGGCTCTTACATACACTTTTGTATGACATCTATCTAGTTACGTACTGTACTAAGCCTATTCATCTATCTAGATACGTACTGTACTAAGCCTATTCTTCTATCTAGTGTGTACTGTACTAAGCCTATTCTTCTATCTAGTTACGTACTGTACTAAGCCTATTCTTCTATCTAGTTACGTTCTGTACTAAGCCTATTTTTCTATCTAGTTACGTACTGTACTAAGCCTATTCGTCTATCTAGTTACTTACTGTACTAAGCCTATTCATCTATCTAGTTACGTACTGTACTAAGCCTATTCTTAATTCTTCATATTCGGTATTTAATTTTATAAGTACCACTAAAAAATAATTGGACTTATTAATAAACAAACAAATTATAATGTTAAAGGCGTACATGCTATCGGACAACATATTAAACCAGCTGCCAGAGTTTGATCTTGAACAAAGTTATTTATATGATATATTTTAATCTGTCTTATAAATGAAAATGTGGTCTAATATGTGAAGTATTTAACTATGACACAATAGAAACCTTTTGTAGGTCTTAGATCAAAATTATCCTAATTCTGAATCGAATTTATTATTGGGTTTTTAAAAAAAAACATCTTGAGAAATAACTTAAATAATTTTTTATTTTACATATACAAAATTAAAAATGAATGTAACATGATATTTAGTAATCTCATTTTGAACCTAAGGCAGTCACAACTGATTGGCTACTAGTTATGCCATCGTGATATTAAGGTACATAGGATAACTTGTTTCTTCTTCGAATTAGTAGTTTAAATATAATAACAATCGCATATTTTATTTCAGTTTTTTAAATCAATTTCAATGGTCGCCAAACTAAGATACATTTCATAAATAAATCATATTTTATGAAAAATTTTTTTTTAGAGCTAACATTCATTTTTGAAATTGTAAAACTGGTTATAGGGATGGAAGTTAAGTGGGATGCCACTTAGTTAAACGATTTGCCTCATATTACATACAAAAAGGCATACCAATGTAGATGGAGTAAATTAGACACGTATATATATATATATAATTTATATAAAAAGTTCGCCGTTTTCTTAATTGAATTAACAGGATTTAAAAATCTATTTTTCAAATCAAAATGTATAATGCCATTGATTTATCTAAGTTACATAAATTAATAAAATTATTTGGAACATAATAATTTTTTTAAAAGTTTCTTACAATAGATATTTATTTTAAAATAATCTTTAAACTATAGATTTATCAACAAGCCATCATTGAATTTCAGTCAAGTAACATGTCAATTTAGGGGTGTCCGTTCTGGTGCTTTTTGGTGCGGAGATGACAAGAAAGAGTTAGGGTTAACAACAATTTTATATTTCTGGATATGAAAAAAAAATATTCTAAAGATTTCGGACGTGCATTGGATTTTAATTATCTTAAAACAATTTGATTAACTAGAGACGTCTATATATTTCATTTTTTTAGCAGAGAAGAAAGGCAAGCATTGTCAAGATAATATAGTCGCTTTAATTAATTTTGTAGCTGGTGTCTGGTGGAAAAAACTAAAATTTGCAAGTAATCAATCTGTAAAAAAATAACAAGAAGCAAAACGTATCAAGTTAAAATATGGATGCTGATTTTATTTATTGATAGATAAACGGGAAATATAAAGCTACATTCAAATAAACTACGTTATCTCAACAAACAAACATAGTTTGTAACTAAATGTTAGTGTCTAGAGATGATACAAAACACATCGCTCGTAACGAATTATTAGTGTCTAGAGATAACACAAAAGCATAGTTTGTAACAAAATGTTAGTGTCTACAGATAATACAAAAAACACGGCTTGTAGAGTGGAGTAAGGTGTCTTCGTATAGTACGTATGGTAAGTAGGGTGGAGTAAGGTGTCTTCGTATAGTACGTATGGTAAGTAGGGTGGAGTTAGGTGTCTTCTTATAGTACGTATGGTAAGTAGGGTGGAGTTAGGTGTCTTCGTATAGTACGTAAGGTAAGAAATCTACATAGTTATATAATTAAGAAGTTGGCATAAGCCCCAAGCGTACAAGTATACATGTCGTATTTTTAGCGCATTTTCGAGAAGTCGAATGCGCTATTGCACCCGTTTTGTCCGTCCGTCCGTCCGTCTGTCATCACCCTAGATCTCAGCATCCATAAGTCCTAGACCCATGATGTATATAAGTTTTTTGTATGTCCTGACCTGCCATTTGTGCATCAACACTCAGTTACTTTATCCGTTAAAAAAAACCGTTAAAACTACCAAAAAACATTGCGAATCGAGAGATAACACTGGCGCAGGCAACGGCCGCCATTGCCGGAAGTCTTAATATTATCAAAAGTATTAGTTTTTTTTTTGTTGACGTCATTAGAATAGGTGTAAAAATTAAGAGTGTTTTAAGTCATCATTTGTGGTGACTTCAATCAAGATCTTAGCGGCCCAGGGGCAGAAATTGAAAACTTTTTCGAAACAAGCTTCAACATTCAACTACTTTTACCAAGATTGGCAACGACGATCTATCAAACAACAATTGACGGTGTATTTGGGCGATTAGCTGATTACAATTTAGAATGTTTCATTTATGAGTCCTATTTCAGTGACCACAAACCAATTGTAGTTAGATTAAAGAGAAAATAAAAAATTTTAAAATGTAAAGAAATGACTTTTAAATTTAAAAAATTTCAGGTATATTCATTACACAAGAAAATTCATAAAAATATGTCTAAAATCTAAACACAATTACTGATAACTACATAATGCTGATATCTAGCATAAGTACTGATACATACTACGAAAATGCGCTAACACGTCCTGAGTTCCTAAAGGGACCAGGCTTAACATGATTTTTTAATATATCTGGCTGGATTCTACTGGTATTTAGATGTCCAAATCAGACTGCATTACAAACCATGATTTCCCTTTTAAACCCATGTTTGCTGACCCATAAATAACGTAAAAAATTATATATATTTTTAAGTTCAACCCAGGTGGTAGTATCATCCCTCGTGGTAGTATCATCCCTCGTGGTAGTATCATCCAACGTGAAAGTATCATCCCTCTTGGTAATATCATCCCTCGTGGTAGTTTCATCCCTCGTGGTAGTATCATCCCACTAGTTATATCATCCCTCGTAATGGTATTATCCCTTGAGGTTGTATTAAGCCATTTGGTTGATTCAGCTATCGTCATTGTATCATTCCACTTTTTGTATCATTCCAATTTATGTATCATCCCTTGTGGTTGTATATTCCCTCGGGGTTGTATAATCCCTCGTGGTTGTATGTTCCTTCAGGGTTATATAATCCCTCGTGGTTGTATGTTCCCTCAGGGTTAAATAATGCCTTGTTGTTGTTTCATCTCACTTGTTATTTAATGCATCGCTATTGTAACCTCCCTCGTGTTTGAATCATTCCTCGTAATTGTATTATCCCAAATTGTTGTATCATCCCTCATGTTTTTATCATCCCACTTGTTGTATCATAATATCCTTGTTGCATCATTCTTCGTAGTTATATTATCCCTGATTGATGTATCATCCCTTTTTATTGTATAATCCCTCGTGATTGTATAATTTCACTTGTTGTATCATCCCTCTTTGATGTATCATCCCTCGTTGTTGTATATTCACTCGTGGTTTCATCATCCCTCGTTGTTGTATATTCACTCGTGGTTTTATCATCCCACGTGGTTGTGTCATAATTTGTTGACGTATCGTCTCTCGTCGTTATATCATTCATCGTTTTTTTTACCCTTCGTGTTTGTATATTTACTAGTGGTTTTGTCATCCCTAATGCTCCTACCATCTGTCGTGGTAGCATCACCCTACTTTGTTATATGATCCCTCGTTTTAGTGTCATCCCGTTGTCATCCCTAATGTTATATCATCTTTGTGGTTGAATCATCCCACATGTTATATAATCTCTGTGGTTGTATCATCCCTAATGTTATATAATCTCTGTAGTTGTATCATCCTTAATGTTATATAATCTATGTGGTTGTACTATCCCTATCTATCTATCTATCTATCTATCTATCTATCTATCTATCTAAAATGAGGGGTAGGACTGCAATCAGGCTTATACAAGATTCAAAGGAAAAGACGTAAACAAGGTATGGGTGAGCCTGACCGGACGTAACAAAACAGCGAACGTTTCGGCAAAGAGCGTTTATCAACGAATATACAAGACACAAACTAAACGAAAATAAAAATAAAAAATGAAAAAATGAAGGAACTTAGCTGCGGTGAAATCCGAAGTATCCAAATAAAAAGTCTTTGGATACTTCGGATTCCACCGCAGCTAAGTTCCTTCATTTTTCATTTTTTATGTTTAGTTTCTTTTTGTTTGTGTCTTGTATATTCGTTGATAAAGGCTCTTTGCCGAAACGTTCGCTGTTTTGTTACGTCCGGTCAGGCTAACCCATACCTTGTTTACCTCTTTTCCTTTGAATTATCTATCTATCTACCCATCCGTCCGTTCATTCGTCCGGTTGTCTGTATGTTTGCCTGTCTACCTGTCTGTCTGTCTGTCGGTCTGTCTGTTCAATGTATCTATCTTTATACGTGTGTGTATATGTGTTTGTATTTAATTTTTGATGTTATTTTGTTTGTTGTTTAAATATGAGTTTTTATTAAAAAAAATATTATGTATCCAAAACAAAAAAAAAATCAAACGTTTACTGGACTCGATCGACTTAATGTCTTTAAAATAAAATTTGATATTTGTAAAGATGTAAACGATGATTTCATTTTTTTGTGTTGAAAATCGTTCAGTGGAAATTAAGGGTTAAGTATCAGTAAATTATGAACATATGATTCTAGAGCGTATAATTATATGTTTACTATGTTAGTTTAAACTAAACTTATTATTGGTCTAATAATAAAAAAACGTAAATACATACATAAATATAATGACATTAAATTATAATACGCAGCGCAAGACAATCCGAAAATATATTTAAAAAATGTATCTCTCGTAAAACATGTTTAATATAGTGCGCACGTATAGTGCATTAAAATTCCTTTAGCGCCACACTAAAAAGCACCGGTTCCTATGTATGTCTTTTTTACAAGAGGTAGAATCTATATGAGGTGATTAGATTAAAGTTAAAGATTAGTTTTCAACTTACATTCAGTTGTGTCTCGATTGTCTATAAGTTATAGTAATATTGAAATTACTTGCCAAAATGTTAAATATTATGTTTTCTAAAATAAATAATTCTAGAAATTTTAATTTGAAGAAAAAATTTGTTTCGAATTGAATTTAAGAAAAAAAAAACTATGAAAGTTCAGTAATAAAATTTATAAATTTTGATGTCCAGTTTAGCCAAGACCGATCCAAAGTGTTGATTTATACTTCAATATCTCAAAGTGGCACACCACTTTATTTCGCCCCCTTTAATTGGGTTACATTTTGCCAATAAATTGTCTTTACCTCATACCTAGTTTATGGACTGAGCTAGATTAAACAAAACTGATAAAATAAGTTCATCATTATATATTTCATTAATTGTATTAATATAATCTGAGCAATGAAATTAATTCAATTTGCTCTCTTTCAACAATATACTAAAATCTTAAAGATGATTGTATTATTGGTTGAAATGCTAAGCTACATTTAAAAAAAAAGATTACAGTAAAATGATGCTCAAGACCAAAATAAAATATTTCTTATAATCTCATCAAATTTTCATTTAAAAGTATAGTAAAATGATAAACGAGACCAAAATAAAACAATTTAAATCTCATCAAATGTTCATTGCCAAGGACTGAACTCATTATTTATTCTAAAATAAAAATAATAGTAAATCCTAAAGTAAAGACTGTCGAAAGGGTCGAAAAGTCAGGGTCGAGACTCTTTGGGGTCTATCACTCCGGGGTCGAACTGGCAGGGTCGAACCCTCCTGTGTAAAATCGTCACTGCATAGATTTATGTCTCTTTATCTGGGTATGTTGTTGGTGACGTTACCTGTCTACCGTATCTTGTTATTGTTGCTGCTGTTGTTGTTGTTGCTGCTGTTGCTGCTGTTGTTGTTGTTGCTGCTGTTGGCTCATTCGCTTACTGAGTGACGAAACTTTGTGATAATCCATTTATACCGACGCTGGAAGCGTGTACATCTTGCTGTTTCTGGTGTGTCCAACTAAAAAATCTTACGCATCTCTCCTTCAACTAAATCATTATTAAACATTATTTTGTTACGTGTGTATGTCACACCATTGTGAGGTATCATGGGATCTTTTTGCTGTGATCCCTGATACTCATTACATACTACAAAGCTAGAGACCATGTCTTTGATCTGTGATACTAATTACACACTACAAAGCTAGACACCATGTCTTTGATCTCTGATACTCATTACACACTACAAAGCTAGACACCATGTCTTTGATCTCTGATACTCATTACATAAAACAAAGCTAGACACCATGTCTTTGATCTGTATTTAAACAAACTGTTTATGAAGAGATATCATCATCTTACATATATAAAAAAATATATTCTCTATATATAAAAAAATGTCTATAAATCTGAGCTAAGATTGAACAGATAAATACAGCACATCACTATGTTCAGAATACATATAAAGGACAAATATTACGCACAGTAAATTTATAGACCAGATAGAAATATAAATTTATATAGAGTACGTATAATAGGAAATTGGAGATTCGTTTCTTTTTCATAAAAATGTTGTCTTAATTTTTTAAAAATTAAATAATTATATTTTTTTTAGAAATCATAATTTAGTTTTGATTTTTATTTGGCCCGTCAAACTTTGTAAATCCAGTCATTACAATAGAAAAATTAGTTATAATAATATTATTAACAAATGAATGCGTTATATATGCAAAAATCAACAACAATTTTGGTCTTTAAGGAGCAGAAATATTAATTTAATATACCTCGTGATGTAACATCAGATGTGTATTAAAATAATTTTTAAAATGAGTTATATAGAGACGAAATAGTTGGCAAGACGATCATTGCAATTTATTTTAATTTAAAATCTGCCAATGACGACGTATTTAAAATCAATGAGCTTTAACATAAACTATATATGCTATACTTACATACTGGTTTAAATATTACTAAGTAACATTTGTAGTAATATGACACGTCAATTAGATTTAACATAAACTAGGTTTGCTACTTAAATAGATCTTTTTATATAACTTGGTGACATGTATAGTAATATGACACGTCAATTAGCTTTAACATCAACAATGTTTGCTACTTAAATACATCTTTTTATATAACTTGGTAACATGTATAGTAATATGACACGTCAATTACAAAACATTTTAAAAGACGAATCATTTTTAATTCGTTAAATAATACAATATCAATATTTATTTTAATATACATAACAATACAAATCTAGATTATAATTTTTTTTCATTAAGTGACAAATCAGTGATCAGTCACTGTGGGGATACATATTAAACACCTAATTTCACTGGTTTGTTATACAAGCATTTATAATAAGGGTAAATTAAAGTCTACAATAGTAGACATTTTTACACATATAACATTCTTTGTGTTAAGGAAATGTCTTAATAAAAAGAGAATAGAGACTGCAGACATTTTAAAACAACCGTCAATATTAGAGAATAAGATGTAGACTATAAACATTAAAACTAAAACATTTTAGTATTTGGAGTGGCTTGACTTTTCTATATCAACAAACTTAAGACATAAATTATGTAAGCTACATTACATAAAACATTTTAGTCTTGGGAGTGGCTTGACTTTTCTTTATCAATAAACTTAAGACACAAATTGCGTAAGCTACAATACATAAACAAACGCATGTCAGATGTACGGACTGCCTCTCATCATATCATTATTTGGGATGGAAGCCTAGCGATGATTATGAGGTTTAAAATAAACTTTTTGCTTTCACTTTTTTTGTTCTTCACAGAACAACATATGGTCTTCAGGGTATTAATTATTACATCCGCCTTGCAAGCGGAAAGTGCTGGGTCAATTTATAGATGGAACAATTTTCTTTTAAAATACTAAATTGTTTTTTCTGCCTGCTCTTTCCCCATTTTTAGCGAACATGCCTGACCCTAGAATCTGAAAAAATCACAGTTTATTGTTGGCAAGGGATGGGAGTATTGGAAGGGCAGGTAAAAATAACTACCAGAGGCCCGCCTATAACAATAAAGTTTTTAAAGCTTCCCTACTTAGAAAACGTTTGCCCCCCCCCCACCACCACTGGTGTAACGTAAACTCTAATGTTAAGTGCATTTCAGGTTATTTTTTAAAACCCTAAATGTTATATATATAAAATATTAGTTAAGTGAAACGCATAAAAAAGCTCGGATAAATTAAGTGTAAAATGTAGTAAACTTTTCAAGCAGAATGCATACATCAGAAATACTTCTAATTACGATTGTATGGAAAGGAATATCAATATCATTCTAAAATAAGTCATCTCGACATAATCCCAAAGTAAGTAATATAAATATATCATCTTAAAGTGATATTTATATAACTGATGTCCTCCTAACCTAAAACATCGCAACATCAACCCAAATAAAAACATATCAATATCATTCCAAATAAATACATATTAATATCATTCCAAAGTAAGACTTCACAATATCATCCCAATGTAAGGCATCACAATATCACCACGAATAAAAACATCTCAAAAGTTTCCCAACCTAAGACACCACAATATCATCCCGAAGAAAGACATCACAATCATATCTCAACCTAAAACATCACAAAATATCCTAACCTATTACATCACAATATTATCCTAAAGAAAGCTATCACAATATCATCCTAACCTAAGACATCACAATAATATCCGGAAGAAAAACATCACAATAACATCCCAACGTAAGACATCACAATATTATCCACCCTTTAATTATATAGGGGCTATAATATCCGATGAAGGCTCAAAGCCAGAAATTCTTGCCAGAACGGCCCAAACAACTGCAGCATTAAGCACACTGAAAAACATCTGGCAAAGCAAGAAGCTCTCACTGAGATCAAAGATTTGACTAATGCGCTCTCTGGCGATGCCAGTCTTACTTTATGGTTGTGAGACTTGAACGCTCACCGCAGACCTCCAAAAAAGAATTAATGAATGCGCTCGAGATGAGATGTTTTCGAAAGGTATTAAACATCTCCTACACGTGGCACATCACGAACAAAGCGGTCGGCGACAAGATAAGTGCTGTCATTGGTCCTTACGAGGACCTTCTCACCTCAATTAAAAATAGGAAATTTATGTGGTACGGTCACGTGATAAGATCTAGAGGTCTCTTAAAGACGATGTTGCAAGGCACAGTCCAGGGAAGAAGAAAAAGAGCCAGACCAAGGAAGAGTTGGGAGGACAATATCAAAGTGTGGACCGGCCTTTCATTTAGCGATTCCCAGAAGGCAATTCTGAATCGTGTCACATGGTATGAGATAGAGCGCAGCTCAAAATGGTGCCCCAACGACCCGGCGTCGGGTTAAGGGACAATTCAGTTCAGTTCAGGGCAACTCATTATCAACGAAACATAAGTCAGTGACAAAATGTTTTTGTTTACAAATCATTATTAGAAATTTTAACAATGGTTTGCGGGGAGGCAATACTAACAAACTGAAATAGCATTCAAACAAACAAAATAAAAAAGAAAAAAAAAAAAAGAAAAAAAGGTAAAGACCTTCAATGCTTTTCATATATATATGTATTTAAATTAATTATAGTTTTAATCTTATAAATTAGGCAT
>MUZC01001142.1:15699-51045 GCA_002072015.1 Radix auricularia | reverse complement strand
GTGTAGAAGCCGGTGATTCACACCATCCGTGATTACCGAAGTCACCTGGAACCATAGGTGAAGCAGCCCATAGGACAGATTGCAGAACCAACCGTCACGGAGCGGGGCAGTCATTCTTATGAAATATAAGTATAACCCTATAATTATGATATTGATTGGCACTAGCCTTATGATGATCTTTGCCAGTAACGGAACTTGTTTCCGCCCTCTGTAAATATTGTAAAATAAATTATTATTACAATTTCACCTAATTGTTTGTTGATCATCGTATTGTGAGAGATCAATAAAGTATGCTCGTGTAAGCAGAGAGAGAATAAATTAAATAATATACCCCTAGACAACTTGTCAAAAATATATCATCTTTCTCGCCACAGTTATAAGTATATTAACTAATATATAACGCTCTCCCTGTAAGAGTTACACAGTGCAGCTTTCCGCATAGATGTCAAGAGAATGACAATCTTTGTCTAGACGTTAATGAAATGTATTCACGGCATTACTAGATTGCTAATAGAAGGGGATCGCTTTAGTTATTCATGTGAGCGTAAAACTACAATGTTTGAGAAAGTGTTTATGCATTCATAGGAATAAGTGCATACTAACAATCGTATTACTATACAATTATGCTTACGTACTTACATACATACTTAAAAAATTAGGTAAATATATTTATCTTATCATTAACAGGTAAAAGATTGGTGCAAAAAGCGTTTCATTAAAAAATTACGATAAAAATAGAAACATAACATGATTGCAAGCGCGCTATCCTTGATAAACCTAATTTTATAAATATACAGAACAATGATCTTTGATTGATATTACTTTTACTTTCTTGACTATTTTCACAAAAGTGACGTATTATACTTTTAACTAACAGACCCGTCGTTCTATGCAACGGTGTCAGTAAAAATGAATACATTAAGAAACCAATGAATTGTATGTTTGTTAAAGTGTGCAAAAACAAAATTCCAAGTTTCATAGCAAAAGGATAAAAGCTTTAGTTCTTTTAAAGCTTACACAATTTTTAAAAATACATAAATGGCCGAGGCCCCTAAAGGAGCAAATTATAAATTGAATTGTTTTTATTGTCATTGCACTCAAGCTACATTTCTCAATATCTTGTAAAATTTTAATGGAGAATACAATTATTAACGTTAACTAAAAGATATATTTGGGGCCACAAGCTCCGAGGTGATGGACATCAAGGATTCGGTGCCCTATATTTATTTAATATGGCTCTTAAATTTATATATACCAAGTTTGGTCAAAATCCAATTTTTTCATCATCAAACTCATTACATATTAATTTAGTTTGTTCTCCTTCCTAAGAAAGATCATTCAATACACGAACCTTCTCGCCATTATCATACATCCGTTAGCGAAAGGTAAAAGCTTACACTTGAGCTGCCTGCATTGCATCATTGGTATTAAATGGCTAAATAAATGTTCAAGTTTAAGGTCTTATTGCGTTCCAATATCCAAAGCAAGTTCTTAATCCATATTGAAAGATGCCTAAGATGGCTAGGACATTAAAACAGAATGAGCACTGTTAGTATCCTTAAAGATCTTTCTATATAGAATACTGGCATCGTGAAAGAGGAAGACATGTGGCACACGTCTCCCATAAAAACTTTCCATCAATTTTATAAAACATTATGAAAAGGTAAAACACATGAATAAATAGGATAAGTGCTGCTGTTTATAAAATGTTTATAGATTCTGGTAGAGCAATTAAATCTTGTAAAATTTAGGCAATGACCTTGATGATCTACAATAACACCGATGTTCAATGTATATGCTGAATTTACCTTATACCCACTTGTAAGCCAACTCTCCAACATTTTCATATAGATTGTATATAAAAAAAAATGTCGTCAATAGGAAAAGTATATATGGTAATTGATAACTGTTGTATAGTAATTATTTCTTATCTAAGGACTCACAATAGCTCTTAAAGTAAAAAATTAATTAAAAAACCTCAATAGTTCACTTAAAACTGCCAATAACAATCTCTAAATTGCTAAGCTATTTTTTATCATTGTAAGGTCTTCAAGAGAACAACTTTGCAGAAGAACTTCTCCAAAAGCGTCAAAATGTAGAATTCTATGTGTTTGATTCCCCTTTGTAATAAACTCTTTACAGAGCTCTGGTTTGTACAGTATATGCTTTTATGGAATTGAGGTGGTTGAATTATTTTTTATCAAGAACCGAGCGAGGTTTGTCTTGGATTAATATTTTAGAGTACGAGTTTCAAAATTACTAAAAAACCAAACCTACTGGATGTAGTCTTTAAGCTTTTGTCTTTCTTGCTTCTCTTTCTTTAGCATCCGCTTCAAAATAGTATACGCCATTAGTGCTGCAGCAACCGGTGACTGTAAATACATCAAATCAGAGTTTGATCAAAATGTCTCCTAATAATGAACTAGATAATGTGTGTTTTTTGTTAAACATTACCACAAATTATTTTAAATTTCATCAGATAACTTGATATCATTTAAATTGTATAACAAACTATTATGAAGCTACTTTTAAATTTCGATTAACCGTTTTTAGTTAAAAACTTACGTCCAACATTCGCCAAATCACTTTAGAGTTTTCAAATTTTTTTTCCAAAATACACCGAAGGAAAATGATAATGAGATGTTGAGCTGTGAATATAGGATCATCAAGAGAAGTATCCATTAAAATATTTCTTTACAACGTTTGATTCTTACAAACTTTTCAATCAATATTGTATTTTTTAAAATATAAAATACCTTTAAAAAATTATGTATTTTTTTTAATCATAAAATAAAAATTTTTCCTGGACCAATCAGTTGGTTTGTCTATTTTTTAATAAAATAATTATTTCAAATGAACAAAAAATATTATAAAATGCAAAAGTCTATTTAGACCCACCGTGAGACAAATCCTCCTTTACGTTAAAGCTGTATCTCTTGAGTTCTTTTTCAATGGGCTCTGTCAGCTTAAAGGAAGTAAAATTTAATTTTGAAAAAACTGCCACGAGAATAAAGCAACTGGCGGATTTAGATTTGTCTACAGAGGTGGGAAGGACAAATGACAGGGCGCAGAAAAATTTTACCATTATACAAGCATAGCACAACACTATTAACCTACTAATTTTATAATTTTCTAAATAATCAATAAATTAAACAGCATCAACTATATCTAAATCTAAGTTTTGAAAATAGTAATGCAAATTTATACTAGAGGTATATTTATTGCGTTAAGAAAAAAAAACTTTTTATTTTAATTGATATAGAGCTCTGAGCACTTTATAATATGCTTCCTACGAATTTCATTGAAGCAACAATTTAGTTAATCCAAGATAGTGAAGTACGCTTCAGATTTAAAGCTTACTGTTAAATCAGCATCATTTTTTTTCTCTAAGTTCCCCTGGTATACTATAATTCATCATCTAGTTGGGAACAATAATCTTAAATAAATGATTTGACATCTACTTTCATAATTTCGAACCCTTCATTGATTTTGTTTCTATTTCAACAAACTTATAAATCCCAACATCGATCAATTGTTCTGCACATGACATTTCTTTATATTATGTTTATACCCCGGAATTTTTATCTTCCAATGTGGCTAAAAAAGCAGAGAATGATCAGACGTCTGTATTAATTGTAATTGCCCATCTTGTATCAAAAATTCTTTCAGAGTATATAATGTTCATTCATATTGATGTTTCTGATACTCCTTAAATGTAGACGTGGTAAACTAGACGTAATGAATGCATACAACTTTACAGCTATACCGAGGAATAACTGTACTTGGGGTTTTCAGATTGTAACCAAATTCAAAACATGGGCCAACCATGAACATAGATGACATTCGCTAAACATTTCTTTCACTGATTTTGAAGATGTATCTTAAGTCCAGATATCCCAGATACGCAAAAGTTTTCATGGCCTCACATGTTTTGTTATTGTTCTTTTAGTTTTCGTAGATTTGTTAAAATATTCTCTCACATTTTATTCAGAATAGTTAAATGTCCATAGGGATCTTTTAATGAATGTTTTATAGTATCTTAGGATTTATAATGATTTTTAAAAATATATAATGCATGCGCCTTTATAATTTTACTGTCATAACTATCAAAACATGTTGCTTTTACACAGATATTATATGTATTATTATTAACAATGCATATAACAACAAGCTGTGTGATCTAGTATCACAACTGGCGAGAAGGGGTGACCTCTACGTGGTTCGCCAGACGAGTAGGGTTGTGGAGCAGACCACGACCTGAAACCGACAAACCCCTGGCTTGGACAGCCGAAGACCGTAGTTAGGCGTTAGGTGCTAGTCATAAATATGATTACAGTCGCTGTATAGATCTTAGGCAAAGCATTTAGATGCAATGCCGATGATGAAAACCAAAGTACCCGTTGAGGGTCGGGTTACTCCGATGCGACCGTTTCGTCCCCCTCAATTAACTAGCAACGCTGTTGAGCGGTGCCGGTTTAGGGCCAGGAGCGCCAGTACGGAATAGCAAAAGGTACCGCTAGGAAACGCTATTGGTCGCCAGCTCTGAGGAAACCTTCCGGTGGGGGTTAAACCCTAGGTAGGTCAGTGATGATCCCCACGCTTTGCGGCGATCTAATTTATAAAGACTCGTAAGGTTTGCCGTGGTGGCGCCAAAGTGATACTATGTTGATAGCGAGTCACCGTAGGAAAATTCCACACCTCCCTTGGGAGGAACACTTAAGTGGGAGGCGTTTTCGGCCCAGCGCCCTGGACGCCCAGGCGGCCGCTTGTAGCAGCGACCGCTCCGGGGGGGCTTCCCAGCCTTCGCACCCCTTAGGGGGCCAGAGGGCTGGGGGGGTTTTCCGGGAAGCCCCATGAAGAGCGCAGGCTCGGGACTGCTGATTTCTTCCACATGTAGGATTTTCAGTATCACAACTAACATTATCTAGGTGAAACTCCTTAAATATTGACAGACAAAGTACAAATTTATATAAATCACCTTTACAAGATACACATTCTTTGCTAAAAACTACCAACATGTTTTGCAATCCTAAACTCCACATATTACACAAAGGATTTTAAACTTTAAATCGTAAATTTCCGTAGGATTTAAAAAAAAAAAATTTCGCCCTTATCGCATTTATGGTATTTTATTTAATTTTTTTAGGACCGATTTTTATGTATGAATAATTTTAGCAATTACTAACTAATTTTTAACTTAAGTATGTTTATTACAATGCGTTTCGTACGACACTCCAAATATGATTTATGTCTCATATATTAACATTATTTTTAAAAAATCTACTACAGTCTGCATGCTAAATTTCAGCTTTGATAGGATCACGGAAAAGGATTATAAAAGTTAGTTAAAACAATGCGCACCTCACGACAGACTATCATGAATATTTACAGATCAGGAATTTTTTAAAAAAAAGTATAGTCAGTAAATTCCGCACCTCACCCATGCATGAAACTATTTAAAATTTGCTCTGTTCATTATAATACCCACCACAAATGGCAGTATAGCCATAAAATGTTGATTATTACGTGGAGATTCTTAAAATATTCTAAAAATTCATGATTTTAATAACAGTAAAGTTGATCTATGTGCAAATAATGTTGGTAAATTTTTTTAAAAGTCCAATATTTTTTGTCATATAATTATGTCTGTCTCTAAAATATTGCTGTCCTGGTAAATGTTGATTTATTAGTTATTGATTCTACATCCAACCTTCTGAAGTTTCGCGTTCAACACAGCTTCGTTTCCCACGGTATAATAGTTCAAAATTCAACACTTTCAACAAATTTGTTCATTTAGTGTTTTTAATAAGGATAAAAAACGTTGATAATAATAAATTGTCACAAATTTTAGGCGGCAGCCTAGCAGGTTTGATAAGATTTAAATTAAATAAAATTGTAAGTGTATTAAAGCGTAAAAGCTTGGGTTGTAGGTTCCTATTTTAAAATAATGTTATATTAGACACCATAGGTATCTAGTTATTGAATGTTATCTTAATATAACTAGTAATTACCTTTTAAATTGATGTAACTGAGAAAGCAAAAAAGTTTTAAAACGTGCGTTTCTGTATTAGGGCCGAGAATGAGAGTGAGCGAGAAATATCAGATATTGTTTTTAATTTTAATGTGCTCTTATAGTTTGAAAAAAATATACTGGAAAGAAGTTTTTTCAGTTATTTTATTATTATTTTTTTTATTTATTTTTTTTTAAAAAAGTTAAGGTAAAAAAAAACAATTGCTATACAAAAACTAATTTTAAATAATAATTCCAATTACCTTGTTCATAAATGTAACCTACCTTTAGCTTGTCAGTTTTCGACATGTCAAATTTCCTCAACAAGTATTTTAGGAACCTGTGTCTTTGAAAGGTCAAGGCTGTTTCCAAAAGTTCGCAGAAGATATTGTCCTTTCAATAAGAATTACTTTTTTTTAGAATCAAACACTAAGTTTATAACAAATATTATTGTAGTGTATGTGAAGGGAAGTTATATTTAACAGTTAAATTAGCGAGATTCCCTTCGGGACTCTGGACACATGTCACAGTATAACAGGAAGGATTGTATGGAAAACAGATAAACAACCATTGGCGATAAATTGGTAAACAAAATTAAAAAGGCCGTGAAATAGGTATGAGGGTACGACAGGACACGCTCTTTGTTAGGATATCGTAGATAGACAGGGAGGAAAACTCTAACTACACATTGATGACCTCATGAAGGGGGTAAGGCACAGGTTCCCAAAACACACACCATTGTGGGCTAAAGATGTTTACTCAATAGTATCAAGAAATAGCCGATCGGCGTGTAAGAGTACCATAAATTTTAACACCGAAGTCATAATGAAGTAAAGATAGATTGAGGATGAGAGATAGATACAAATACACTACATTTATTTTAAGTATTTGTTGCATGTTGATGAGAACTTTAGAAAAAGAAATGTTCTGTAGGAAGTGCAGCTAAGTTTCAATACCAATGGTGGAACATGCATTATTACTATAACAACAAGGTATACTATAAATCACGGCAGTGTAACAATCATTATAAATATAAGATTACCTACAACAGTGGTTCTCAAACTGTGGTTCGCGAATCACTAGTGATCCGCTGAGATGAGTCTGGTTGCCCACGACCAAAAAAATAATAGTGTATCTCTAAATTTAAGAGCAGGAAAAAAATATGAGTGTTGTCACACTTTCAATATTTTGCTTACTATTTATCACTCGTTGGCGAGAACATAGCGCCGAAAGCATATTAAATGGAGTCTATTGTTACTTTTATTAATTCCGAACATAACATGACTTCACACTAGATTCTAGAAGACTAGGGTAATAGTTTTATAATTACATTCGAAAATTTTTTTTTTTTTTAATTTTAGAAAACTACTCAGAAATTAATATCAAAATTATGTAAGTAATAAACTAATTACATTGATTGAACATCTGGTTTAATGTGTAATAAAAAACAACCAAAAAGTCTTTCAAACATACTGTTAGACCTTCATGATATTGTTTGAGATTTTACCGGGGAACATAATCAAAGCTTGTTGATCATTTGAACAATAGTTAATTGGTTGCTGCTTTGGTTTTCTTGGCTGACATTTGTGAATAAAGTTATAAATTTAATACATTTTTTTTAACAAGCAGACACATTTAATTACTCTCAAGGACAAAGTCTCTGCCTTTACCAACAAGCTTATTCTATATAAAACAATAATTTTTCATCGGAATTGTTAAATGAGTGACTCCTAGTACGAATTTACCGAGAAAGCAGAAATTTCTGAAAATTATTCAACAAATGCTTATACTTTTAATTTTCGACTATATTAAGCAATTTAGCGCGTAAATTGGTGATTTAATTTTTGAAATTTTGTGTGTGTTTCCTGTCCGTTTTTTGCACAAGTTGACTCATTAAATTTACTACCATCGAAATTAAACTATTTAATAGACATGACCAGAGATACTACTTTAAATATTTTGAATCAGTGTTCATGGAACCTCAAAAGGTTGAGAACCACTGCTCTACAGTTTTAGAAATTATTTTACCTTTAAAAAGATACAACATAAATATCGACAAAAAGACTAGAAAGATCATTGTCAGAGTATCTAGTAAAATTACCTATATAAATTAATTGAATGCAATATATATCATAAGGAATAGCACTCTTTGTTTTAAAAGCAATCTCCCGTTGCTTATTTTATTTTACAAACAAAATATTATTTTAAAAAATAATTGTACTAGAGTGGCGCACGAAAATATTTTCCCAACCAAAATATGTGCTCTGTAGGATATCTGATACTAGCCTACATTAGTTTTTAGTCTGACGCTTTTTAGCTCATGTTTGGTACACAGATGAACATAATAAGATGTTATACTCTGCCCTTAATTAATGAGTACATACGATCAATCGATGCTCCTTTAACTTCGGACTTTCTAGATCGACTTTGGTCTCATCAAGATAAGCACATAGGAGGGCTGTACGTTTCATCGTATCATATTTACTATCATTATCTGGGGAAAAAATGTAAAATATTTAACCAGTTTCTATTTTATAGTGTAAAATTTGTGTAAAAATACTTATGTGATAGAAATTTAAAGTAAAATATATAAGCTACTATTTTTTAATATATGAAAAATTGTATATTGTTCCCTCAAAACAAAACCATGGATGTCTTATTAATGGTAGTCGTCTGGATAGCGTAGGCAATATTCCGCTTGTCTCAAAGCTGAGGTACGTGGGAAATAACCCACGTTAAGCAAAATCAAAAGTTTTGACATGTGAAATGACTATTGCTTGAAAAGCCCTATGCTGACTTGGAGAGGAGATATGCGCCGCTAAGTCTATCAAGCCACGAGGAAGTTCTAATGAAAAAATTAAAACCCACTACGAACACTAAGTTATGGGACACATAAAAAAATCGTTACACATCCTTTAATGTTACTGCTGATAGATATTTATAATTCTATTGATTTAAAAAAAAACAACAAAAAACAATAAACAAATCAAAAACACTAAGAAAAAAAATACATCAGACCTTCTCAACCTAAAGTGTGACCATGAAAGACACTAATTATACCAAAAGTAGATAAGATTAAAATACTTATAAATGTAGATATTAATGCAAAAGGCTTTTAAGGGACAAACACATAATAGAATATTATCCAGGAACCAAAGAAACACATATTTAAAAAACTCAACAACGTTTTAAGTGTCAAAGAAAAATTTTGAATTTTTCTTGTTTATTTATTTAATGAGCTAATCTCTAGCACTCTAGCAGATAGTCGTGTACGAATTATTCCCGAATCAAAACAAAGTTTAGGAATAAGTAAACTACGATAATCGATCGTGCAGTTACAGGTGAACGGTTATCAGTTCATAGGCTACTGGATTTTTTCCGAAAATCAAGCGTTTAAAAAATTTATTTTACTTTCTCATTTAGTCGCATGTGCTGGAAAACGATGTTTATTTTAAAAGGGTGAGGGTGCGATGATGCAATTGATATTTGTTGTTACTTTTGATAGGTGATTTTCAGTAAGAAAATAACGAATCTCAAATGCAAGCTTTAGATGGAGTATTAAATATTTACACTATTTAGTTAAATGAAAGTTTTGTTATTGTTTTTTTGGTAAAAATGAAATACTTGTACCTATAAATGCGTTCAGAGTTTTTTCAATCAAGCATCTCTTTTTTAAATCCTCGAGATCAGCGGTGGTCCAAGTAGAACGTAAGCTGTTGTATCTTGGTATTGAAAAAAAAAGTTATTTTTTAATGTTATAGGTTATGTCTTACCTTTAATATAGTGTTCTTTAAAATAATTTAATTGAGTGACGTATCGTATATTCTAATATAGATTTAGAGAATTTTTTAAAATGCAACCTCATTTTTTAAGTTTAGTGTTTGTAACAGTTTTTATTTCTGAAAATAAAAATATAGTGCACCAAAACGTACTTACTTAGAATTGTGGTTTATCTGCGGTAAAAAAAAGGCATATCTGTAATACGCATGGCTTTTATTCATAATTTTTTTTATTGCTAACGATGTCTATTTTGTTAGTAGTAGTTTAGTTTTAATTTTATTTTCTTTTTTTTTAAATTATGATTGCTTTTATTTAAGGCTAGAAATTATCTTATTTTGTTTACAGATAATTATATATATATATATATTTCTATTTGAATGTGGGATTTCTAACAATAGGTTATAAGGTGCACAATATATTTTTAAATCAATACCTCAAGTAAACGCTAATTCCTTTGAAATTTAGCAAGCACTGATGTTAAAGTGCATAAAACTTAACTAGTTTTAATTGATTGCTAATTTTCTTTGGTAATTGTCTGTGCATTGTTGAAAATATTTTCATGTTTAAAATTTCAGTCTAGGATTCATCAAATGTTATATAAATCTATGCCTAAAGTTTTCCCACCTCTTTTGATATTACTTACCCCAGTTTCTGTTTTATCATCTTTTTTGTTGATTTTTGCGTTGATTACCTCTGTGCATAAACATTAAAAAAAAGTTGAACTACAAAATCGTATGAAAATGTGTGTTACTTTTTTTAAAAAGTACACTAATTTTTTTTACTGAATCTGTGCAGTATTTTTTATATAACTATTTGTACCAAGTAAATGTGTTTATTTCTAAGCTATTATCTCAATTTATATTTGCATTATTAGATGGTGTATGACTTTTCACTGACCTTTCTGAAACTTTGTCTACATAGCTCTCACATAAAGTATAATTTAAAGACATTGTTATGATCTATAATTTTAACTATCTCTACAAATAAAACACATTTAACTCTTGAAATATTTTTTGTAATTGATATTAAAAAACATATTTTCAAATGGATTTTAACTGTAATATCTAACCATCAGATATGATTATCTATGAACGATTAAAATAAAAAGCCATTAAAAAACTACGTTTTTGACAATACATCCTTTATATACGTGACATAATTAAAAATATGTGCATTATATTACACAGAGCAAAACAATCCTAACATTCAAAATTTCTATTATGTCTCGTTAAAGATGCTTAAAATAATGCTCAACATTCAGGTCTATATATTTTAGAAAGCATTGTCAATATAATGGCAACTTATTGCGCGAATGGATAGGTGGCTCAATATAATATGCACACCGACACTCTCGCACAAAAAATTAATAAAGATACTATAAAAATTCGTTAATTTACTGTACATTCATCTATATGAAATGTTGATACATAATTTTATCTTCGGCACGACTCTGCCTGCAAACTTTCAGCTCGCCAGCATATGTAGAAGGGTTTTAAAAGCTAACTACACCGCTAGAAAGAATGAAAAAAGAAAGTACCCAGACCCCAACGAAATCTACTGTCTTGTCCTACGAGAATCATACGTGATTACTGATATTGTCTTTCGTTAAAGCTTTAAAAGAAATGTTTTTAATTTAAAATGGCATAATAATTTCAGAGCTCAGAACCATAGCAATTAGAATTTTTTTTACTAAATCTCGCGACAGACCTCGAAATCTCTCATGACACACTAATGTTTTGTAACACACAGTTTGAAAAACGCTGGCATTCTATGAAATGAGTGAAAAAAATAATTACTTTCACGATGGTCGTTGTTGTCTGGAACTTGCAAATATAAAATAAAATATTCTGCTTTGGAATTAGGATTCTTATTATTATTAATCCCTGTTATTTCATTGGTGGGTTTTTTATCTTCTTTTGTTTCTTTATGCTCTTTTTTATGTAACTCTTTTTTGCCCGTAGATTCTTCTGTCTGATTACATATCTCGCTTTTGTTTGGCGTTTCATCTGACTCTCTTATGCTAGATGTATCTTTTGCTGTTTTACACTTGTCTTCATTTTGCTTTAAAGAAGAGGAATTTTTGTTAGTTTTGCCCTATATAAGAAAATATAATTATATAAATAAGTATTTAAATAAATTAACTATTGTGCATTTATAAAAGTTTTTTTTTATCTTCCTGGCTCTCTTATTACAGTCCATGTAATTTCATAACAAAATTTAGCACATACATTAACACATACATAGATGTAAAAGAGAAAAAAAATATTGCAAAAACATTTATCATTTTTAAGGAGTAAACTCCAGTTAAATAACATTAACTAGAGCAACAGGTTGAAGCTTAAAAGCTATTTATTACGTGCACATTAAAAAAAAAAACAATTGTGTAGGAAAAAAAATATTTAAACAAGTAGTAATATATCGTATAGAACTGGACTGCTATGAAGCTTTGCAATAAAATACAATTTGCACACACAAACTGTTAAATGAAATTTTATCACTATGCTATTACGCCCTTTATCAGTAAAATAAAAAAAATTAAAAAACAACAACAAAAACCTAAACAAACAAACAACATACAATACATACTTACATAAGGGAGTACATTATTTTTATTGTACGGTTTCAGGCGTTAAATAAAACGTTTACTGTCATATTTCGTTTGTTACTTAAAGCTACAATTTGTTGAAACCAATTATTGAAACAAAGATGTAAGGAAGAGATTAGTGAACCCCGACTCCGAGGAATTGACATTGAGTTTAATGTTCTATAGTATCTTTATAATTGAGATAAGTTACCTAGTTTAATCGATATCCATTTATTTTCATAGTAGTCAAAGTTTCGGCAACTTTTTAGAATCTTTTATATTAATTAACTTCAACGTCTTCTCTTTCTTTCTGTCTCTCTCTATCTTTTTATCTCTCTCTCTCTCTCTCTCTCTCTCTCTCTCTCTTTTTCTCTCTCGCCCTGTGCCGTGGAAAAACCTTTCCGAGGAATGGCAATATTAACAATTGACCCTTTCGCAATGACCATATTGAGCTGAAATTTTTCACATAAACCAATGTAATCTTATAATGCATTGTGTCAAAATGTCAGATCGATTAAAAAAGCCGTTTTTAAATTAATAATTGTAAGTTTATCTCTATATAGTTTTGTAGCCGACACCTATTGGTGACATCTACAGTTCACTGGCATTTCACTCCAACCGTCGATGTCACAGGTTCTGGTACTGTCTATCTTGCGGTGCAGATATATTTGATATAATGTACTTACAATAATTAACCATCATAAAACAATATATATATATATATTTATATATATCATGTTTTAAAAATCTTTTTTTTTTTTTTGCAAAAGTTGAAACATTATAACACATTTGTAAATAGATATATAAGACTATAGCAGTTAAAGATAATTTTTTTAAAAAATCTTAATTTACTAGTGACGATGTTTGGTAATGTTATTTGACTTTAAATGTCAATGAGAAAAAAAAAGCGAATAAGAAAAAAAAATAAACAATTTAAAAAGTAAAATTCTTTCGATTTTAATATGTATTCCAGAATAAAATAAGAAATTTGATAAAGTCTGATTTACTCATGAGCAACTTACCACAACTAAATTGTAGGATCCCTCCCAAAGTATCACAGGAATAGGAACACCTTCGACTTTCAACATTTTCTTATGAATTTTTCGGGAAATACTTTCAAAAATAGTTTTTTCTGCTTCACTTCCTTCTTGTGTTTTTCGATGACCATTTACTTTAGAGAATATTTATTAAATATGCATATAGATATTAAATAAGCCTCCAATTTTAAATTTAAATAACACTAAACTATGGGAATATAGTATTCAATTTTAAGATCACTTTTATGAAAAAGCATTAATTTCTAGAAAATTTGAGAAATAACAATTTTTATTTCTATACATCTTGGAAAGAATAACATGAATGAATAATAATTATATAGATAACGACTTAAACATTATTGTACAGTAACCTCCTAAAGTGGAAAATATATATTCCCTAACTTAACATAGTTTGTTTATTTTTCCCAGCATAAGATTTAAGGTTTGTCATGTGAGAGTTCGCGAGTTTTAGACAGGAAAAAGAAGTCACGTGACTGAAGTACGGAGAATGTACTTGAGGGTGAAAAGAAGATGGATGCATTTTATGTCTCCACCATGAGCACAATAAAGTTTAATCATGTACATACTAATGTGTGTATTCATCGTGTATTCCCGTATTACCTAAATTTTGTTTATATTAAATTAAGTACTTTAAAATGGACATTTTGCCTAAGAATGTATTTTTGAATAACACCTGCTAACACACTGGAAATGTAGCCTGTGAGATTTATGGTGTCAGAAGAAACAAGATGGTTGTACATAAATTAGAAGATTTCAGAAGATTTTTTTATCAAAGTGCCTATTAAAAAGAAACCGTATGCTGCAGATATAAACTGTATGGAAATTTAAGGAATGTAAAGAGTGGGCAAGTATAACACTAATAACAGTTGACCTCAATCCGGCGGTCGAGTGACAGTGCTCTTGATTGGCTTAACGATGGACATGGGTTCGAAAAGGTAATGATTTGTTCCCGGGGCTTAGGGCATCCCTGAGTGACCCAACTTCGAATGGGCACCTAACACTAGTTAAACGGCAGCGTGGAATCCTAATAGCCGTGACCTGTGATCGATGTACCACTTGCCAACAGATCATCCGTCATGGTCTGTGAACGCCATTATCTTCTGCATAGAAGAAGCGTCTGTATAGAAACGATAAGAAAGTCACGCAGGGAAGTTGGGGCAAGCCTAATACAATACTACACACCAGTCGGTTCTGGGCCTGTCAGTAAACAGAACATTGAGATACAGAAAAATTCACGGAAAATCTAAAGTAAACATAACTCTTTGATAATTATAGAAGCTATGAACCATGGACTAATGTTTAAATCTCAGTGTATTGTTTACAAAAGAACTGATTTGTGACAATAAATCAATAAATATCACTTTATATCACTAGTAAATTACAAATAAACAGAACTCAATAAATATTCATTCATTGCTTTTTAATTAGGAGGATTGCAATTTGGATAAATGGACTTAACTAGTGTCTAAAGAAAATCTAAAACCTGTAATATTTGGAAAATTTCACTTTAATTTAAAATATTTTACCATCGAATGTGTTTTGTATATATGGGAGCGTATATATCTTAGCATAATTAGGATCCTGTGTGTGGCTATTTTGTTGCCTAATTTTGTAAAAAAAAATAAATTTAATTGTTTAATGTAGTTGAGTAATTTGATTTAGAATTAACATTTTTAATAATATTTTATGTTTTGAATTGTAAAAGTTTATTTTGTTTTTCTTATGTATTGATTGACATATAATATTATATGCCCATTATATGATTGTAAGTTGTATGTTATATTTATATGTTACATTTAAATTGATCATTGATTTGCTTGACTCATATAACTCCATACTAAATTTATTTATATAAAACATTCATTGCCATATCATAAAAGATTTGATGACTGGAAAAGAAAAAAAATATTTCTTAGAAAAGAAAGACAAAGTAGCTGACGAGAAAAGATAAACAAATAATAGCCAAAGAAGAACAGAAGCAAGAGCAAATAATTGAAAAAAGAAGAAAGAGTTTCTGGATAACTGTTGAAGCATTGGAAGCTGATATTAGTCTAGTAAAGGAGGAGAAACATATATAAAAATGTCAAAAAGGCACTTCTATGTCATTTTGGGAAGTCAGAGTATGATTGTAGAACATACTTTTATGAGACGAGAATTAAGATAGACAAACCTCCACAGATTACACTACTTTAAGCACAGGGTAAATTAGAAAAATATCTGGAACTTCAAGCTATTGACAAAACAAATCCAAAGGCCATACTACACATGGTGTTAATTGACAAGTTTCTAGAAAACGCAACACAAGCGTTATTCACATATTTAACTGATAAGAAAGTTCGTACTCAAACAGAGTTAACAAAAGTATTACGCACATTCAAATACTCTTATCCAAATGTAGAAAATGTTAAAAGACAAAATATCTTTGCAGCTGTAAAAATAAGAAACCATAAAAAAACAAAGGATGAGAAACCAGAATATGCTGAACCAAGGCAACACAGAATCTATTTATTTGTACAGTAACAAGCGAGAATTTATTGTGGGCATTGTTACTAAGATAAAGGGCAACCGAATTGGTACTTACCTAATGGCAGCCCTATTCGAAATAAAACACAAAAATGATCAAGACAAGGTCATATTGAAAACAAAGGTAGGCAAGCATGGAGAGACAGACATAATTATGATTCAATAAATACAGATTATAATCAAAGTAAACGATCATGGAGAGGCCGATACTACCACAACTCCTTATACAGAGATTAAACCAACAATAGAGACCGACTGAGTACTAAGATATGGAGGATAGAGTAAAGATAAAACTAGAAGAAGCAAGATTCAGTGATACTGTAGCTACCATTGACAAAAACGGATATGGCAGAAGTGATGAAAGATTGTAATGGTGAGTATGAGGCCATTTATGTGGAATCATATGAAGTAGGAAGAATCGTTGGTCCTGAAGGAGACAGAATGAGAGTCATGGAAGCAAACAGTGGTTGTCGGAGAAAAGTTTCTCATGACGGCAACTCTTCTGACAAAAGTCCTGTTGAATTATCTGGAAGTAAAAAGGTCATCTCAGAAGAAAAGCGACCCATTCAAGCTGCTTGAGTTGAGATTGTCAATGGAAATGATCGTGATCGTGGTTGTGAATTATCAAAACTTTAATAGGCTGAAAAAGGATTGAAGGCCAATTGTTTTGGATATATCCCAGTTGTAATGTCATTGTTTTTCTCATATTTTTTGCCTAAAATTATATATTCCACGACTCTGGAAATCAACCATTATTTTCTAGATTAATCTTAAAATTTTTTTTATCGATAATTGTTTTTCTAAATGACTAATTGACCCACCACTTATAAGTTTACTAAATGTAAAAAAGTAAAATATTTCGACCAATAGATATAAAATAATTTATGGACGATTACACGAACATTTTTGTTTTAAACTGCTTAGTGACTTGAATGTTCAAAATGTTGATAATAGTTATTGTTTCAATTGAGAAAATAGTTTATCTACCATGCAATGTTAACTATAAGTGTAAGCTTCATTGGTCGTATTTTTTTTATTCGTATTGAAACAGTTGAGATCATCGTATGTTGCAAATTAACTGGTGTCGATATGGTAAATTAATCCTAAATAGCAATGAAGTAGAAAAAAACATGTTCATTGTGCATTCTATGGTATTGGCAGGCTACACATTTTACATTAAATCTGTTATAGGAAAACACGATCTTGTTGTAGACATTTTAAGTAGAATGACAATAAAAACATACTTTCTGTTAAGTGATAAAAAGGCAAGCATAAACTGCGATAGGATTATTATTTGCAACAAAAAAAAAATGAAAAGAAGCAATGTTTGAACTCTTTTAAGTAAGATACATATTTTTCACCCTTTTGGAACTGGGTGGAAGTCGGGGACGCCCTAGGCACCGGGAACAATAGGAGTCATAATAAATGAGAAACTATCTTGGAATCCCCATGTCAATGAAGTTATAAAAAAATCAAACAAAACCTTAGGCTTTAAAAAAAGAAACTTTTACAAATGTAACAAAGATATAAAACTAAAATGCTATCTCACCCTGGTGAGACCTATACTAGAATATGCATCTTCAGTATGGGACCCATCCACCAAAGAAAATATTGATAAGTTAGAACAAATACAAAAAAGAGCTGCCAGATTCATTACTGGAGAATATTCAAAACGGACAAAAGTAACACCATTAGTTAAATCATTAAACCTTGAAACACTAGAGGATAGAAGAACCAAGAGTAAATTAGTAATTATACATAAGGCAATTAATCATAATTTAGAAATACAACACAAAGATAACCTAATACAACCCTCAAGTAGACATAAAGATAAAAACACCTTTATTATTCCATATGCAAGAACAAACACATACACGTTTTCTTTCTTTCCGTCCGGTATTCGGGCGTGGATTGGGTTGCCTGAAGAAACCAGGAAAGCCACAACTTTATCATCTTTTAAAACTCTAGTAAGAATAGAGGACTAAACACAAACACTTAGGACGCAATAATCTTCTGTACAGAAGGAGCGGCTGTAACATATAAGATAAGATAAGATAAGATAACAAGTCATTGGCTTCCTATGGATTCGAAATCGTGACCATCTGAACACCAGTCGAACGCGCTTGCCACTCCACCATCGCGGTCCCAATGAAAAATAGAAATCAGATTATTTTGTTGTGTTACGCAAAACAAAATGTAAAACAAAAACTTTTTAAAGGGTGGGGTTTCATGTGATAGATCGAGAAATCAAAGACAGGAAAAACAGGTCACGTGAAGAAAAAAAGGAAAATGTTCTAGAGTGTGAGATAAAGATTGTTGTACTTTATGTGTCCACCATGTGAAAATATAAATTTTGTATTTATCGTAAAGTTTTATATTTTCTGATAATACTCCGAGAAAATTAAGTTCAATGACATAATTTAGTTATTTTATAAATACAATAAGTTAAAAATTTTAATTTATCCAATTCATTTTTAACATAAAGTTACTGAGTAGTAATTTAACCTATACCAAATATACTGGAAGTTTCTAATAGTCTTATTTACCTGCTAAATTGCCATCTTTTTCTTGAGCATTTGTATTCACGCTACTTTGCTTGATATTGTCACATCCATTAGAAATTTCTATAGAGAGCTGATAATATGAAATAAAAAAAAAAGTATTACTAGTTCCTATGGCGCTAAAAAATCTATTTTAAAATGTAAAAACTCTCTCTCTCTTGATTTCAATCTGGATGATAATTGATATCTAAATGTAAATATTGTTACAAACAATCATATGCGAAAAATACAAGCAAATTTTAGGTATTTTATTAAGCCTGCTAGCTAGTATATCCAGCTTCATAAAGGCCTTTATTTAGATCAAATTTTCTATACAATCACTATATTCTCGTTGAAAAATTGAATCAAGCTGTAAGTTAAAAACTTCCTTGCTGTTTTTATATGACAGACCTTTGTCATCTCGTTGCATTATGGGAACCCATTTGATGTAGACTCTATTCCTTTTATATGATCCAAAATTTCGTTTGGTTTTACACAACCACTTTTTATGCACTTGTTTGAATTTAACCCGTTTTTAGTTAAAATCCATTTCTCCACCGTGATTTCATACCTCTCTGGTATATATACCTCATTCATTTCCTTTGCAAATAAGTTTTAAATCTTTCTTAATCCTTTCCCTTTTAATTTCCCATATTTCTTGGCATCAAGTACTCTTGTATGCATCTGTTTAGTAAATGGGACCTTCAACTT
Organism: Radix auricularia; assembly: GCA_002072015.1. Taxonomy (NCBI): domain Eukaryota; kingdom Metazoa; phylum Mollusca; class Gastropoda; family Lymnaeidae; genus Radix; species Radix auricularia. Next base: position 31,839 of record MUZC01001142.1, on the reverse strand, counting down.
TTTCAAATATTCATCACTTAAATTGGTGTGCACACATACTCAATATATTTCCATTGCAAAGTAATGTCTTAATTTTTTTTTCTGTAAATCCCTTCCGTGATCATTCCAATCTTTGTTAGTATTATACTTTCGAGTGGGATCCCATGGCATGATGGGATCCTGAGCATGGTTTAATAATTTAACCACATATGGCATATATTGCTTACAAAATTTAGTTCCTTTATGGGTAATCATTCCAAATAGCTTTTCAAAAAGGATCCTAATCCACAATGGGATCCCGTTCCCTGTGAAATCTCATTCTAGTTTCTTACTCGTTTTCTCGAGAAAGTATTTTGAATGCGTAGATTCTATACCAATTTTACGTCTATTTTTGACAAACACACAAAATAAACTTAAAGACATGTCCAGAATAACAAAAAATTATAGGGATGAAATTACTACTTTAACATTAATTTACTTGAGATAATAGTACTCATCATTACCGCAATGGACACTAATACGTGTTTTAACAAATATTTTTTTTAAAAATCAATCATAATATCTTTTGTATAAGCTATTTTAATTAGAAAAATTTATTGCTACCTCTAATAATTGGTTTAAGATTTATAATATAATTTAATATTTTAAAGTAGACATCATGACTTAGTATAAAATTGTTGCCTCTATCCATACATTCGTCCAACCAGCAGCCCATTTATTAAACATTATATTTACACTATAAATAAGACTCATTTACATTTAAGTTCCCCGGGCCCCTAAAATGAAAATTCACACACACAAAAAAACTGCCTTAAAGCTGTCGAAAAAAATAGTTTTAGGTTGTTTTTTTACCAAATGAATTAAGTATGACCAATCAAGTGTTTATCTACATGTATTGTTTTGGTCACTGCTTAAAAATAGTATTTCATTAAGCTCTTGTAAGTATTTAATGATATAAAACAAGGACAATTATTGAGTGTGTGTATTTATGTTATTACATTTTTGTTCAATGAAGTTTGGATAAATCTTGAAGAATAAATACAATTTGACAGCCCATATTTTAATTCTGAATTGTACTAAACTCATTAAATCCTTAAAATTTTACTAGCGAGAATGGGAAATGTCAAATAGTTTCAAGAACCTTTACACATTTCGACAAATATCTCCACCATGAACCTGATCCATGTTTTTGCTCCTTTGGAACTTAACATCTTCACCGTTTTGGCAGTAAGCTCTTAATATTATTTTTTTAGTAATTTATTTGACGCGAGCTAAATATTTTTGACAAACTAGAATATCGTTCATCATGCAGCTTAAAATTAACAGGTGGTTTTTAAATTTATATCCTGCACCGATGGGGCTCAAGGGCACTTAATGTCGTTTGTTTAATTATATTTACTATAGAATATAATTTTAATCCCTGCTTTTATCGAATCTTGTTAAATATTGTTGAGTACATGAACGTTAAAGTTTAACTTTTACAGTTGAAGTGTTTTGATGATACTTGGTACATATGATTTTCATGACTGTAAATAACAAATTATAGGGCATTGAAACCGTGTTATCCATAAGTAAAGCAGAGTTCGTTTCAAAATTCTCCCCGTAACGGCCTGAAATACCGAGATAATTCGCAATGTAAAAGTCTTGTATTAAGTCCCCAAATTCACCAAATTTAGTAGGCAGTTTACAAGATGAAACATTAACTATTTTTTGGGTATTAGGCCAATGTCAGTTCCCATATTTAATAATAATTGTTAAACAAGTCCATGTTAATTTTATAACCACCATCCAGATATTTCCTACGCTATATTCCGAACAGAACTGAAGCGTAATTTTTCGCAAAGCGGGTAGTTGTCAAACCTACCTGTCCTTCAATTCAACGCTTACTTAACAAAAGTAAATTCAAAGAAAGCAAATGCACCGTAGACTTTATATTTGTGAAAATTATGTCTGAATCAATCGCGCAATTGTACCGGTACTAAAAAAAACTTTTAAAAGCTTCAAGCATTTCAGATAAAGATAATTTTTTAATAGCATATAAACAAAAAACTTTATTAAGGTTCGCAGCCCTTAATTAGTACTAATTTAAAGTAATATATAGCATGGACATAATAAAACTTTTAAAAGAATATAAATGAACGATTTCTTTTTAACGAAATATTCCTTGGGACAAATGACTACTATATATTTGAGATTTCTGGGCTGTCTGTTCGAGCTTTAAACGAGATTTCCTCCTGAAACATACCAAATAGATGGTTTGGGTGATATGTAAGTATTTCCCAAGAATGTGCACGATCTAAAAAATATCGGGGGAAAAAAAATATATATATATAATTAAAATATATGTCTTTCTAAGGTCAAGATATTCCACGATGTTAAAACCAGAAATCATAATTTTTTAAAAGTATATAACTTGATCATATTCTAACATTATTTTTAATTCTTAAAGGGTATTTCAAAAGGAGTTATAATTTATTTTAGATAGAGAAAGACAGTGGTTTAAAAAACATATACAGCTAAAGCTTTAAATTCAATGAATAATTACTTCTATGGGATTCTTTTTGAGTAGACTTGTATTGAAATACAATCTCAAAAGATTTTAACTAGTTCGATCTTTTTTGCTGTACGTATTTATAACACAATAAAAACATTTTTAATGTATTTTTAAATACATATTTGGAAATTTAAGCGCAAAATACATTTTTATTTTAAAGATTCAATTCCATCAAAAATATAATATAGATACTTTATTTTTTATTTTTAAAAATTATTTTTAAATTTTTTTTTCCAAATAAATGTGTATTGATATTTTATTCTGCTCTGTCAAACCGATAATATTTTGTTCATTTCTAAATTTTATTTACCGACCACAGAAATTTGCTTAAAACTCCAGAAATTGTTACGACCAAAATACCTACTTTTAAATTTTTTTTGATGCCGTAAATCAATGACAATTGTATTAAATTATTAAGAATTATGATCCTACATGCACAAACCTTTGGGTTATATTTTTGGTCTTCATATGTCATTTGGCCCCATTGTATACCTGTACAATGATCCTTAATGTGTACAAGGCATATACCAATCTTCTCTTTTTTTGGAGGTTCCGGGTCTACCTTGAGATTTCTGTTCTTAAACAGCTGCTATTTTAAAGAAGAAACACAATTATTAATAACCATTTCTTGATTCGTTAAATAATTGAATAGCTTTAAAAAAGAAAGTGGAGGGCGTGTCATAAAAAGCAACTAGGGAGAGCAGAATATGGGCAACACTTGAAGCATAAGACGTCAAGATACTTGCCTATATCTGAGAGATGTTCGAGAGACTCCCAAGGACATAGATACTTAGAGAAACTTTTCAAGGATAGAAATGTATTGATACTCTTCCAGAATAAAGATACATAGAGGACTTTCATAGGTGGCTTATGTCCTTGGAAGGAATTGAGACGTGGAAAATTTTCGAACGCTGAGTCTTAACAATGGAAAGTGAGTTATATGCTGATTATTTATATGGTGACAGGTGAGATCAATGTGAAATATTAATTGTTGTTAAAGAGGATTTTATGTTTTATACACAGCTGGTCTAAGGTAATAATCTGTTAAACTAAAGTTATACTTAGTTCAATTTATTTATGGTTGTTTTTTTCTACTGGTGGTCGATTTATTGTTGTGTTCTAATAATATATTACTGCCATGAAATGATAATTATTGTTTCTCAATTGCCTTGTAAGAGCTATTTTTAGAAAGTACCTTATAAGTCGCCGAAATATTTAAAAAGCTAAATTTAGTGTTTGATTGGATATTGGCTTCGTTATAGGTCACCGATGAAACATTTAGAAACGAGATTTATATAACAAATCAGCTTTATCTCTTTTGTTTTCGCTTTTTTTACCACTAAGTTAACGCTTTTCGCTTGGTTCTTGTCCCTACTTCAATGGGAATTTAAAATGTGAAAGCCCATATAACGAAATTAAAATAAAGCTGAGAAAACGAACAAGTGCCTATTTACATTAAAAACTCTAATTAAAAAACACCTGACGAGATTGTGTTGCCGGTAAAAACAGGTCACGGCAAGTTTTCTACAGTTGTTAGCGGGTCATACATACACACACACACAAATACGCACACAACATACGCGCACACAAACACTACAAAAAATATGGGTCGGTAGCATACGGTCCGTGTGTCGCAATTTGCCCCCCCCTAACTTCACTACAACCCCCCCCCCCCACTCACGCCTGTTCGCCAGATCACATACAAGACACCTTTCAGAGTTCAGCCAAGGTAACCGCAGCACTTTTATTGAATCTAATCTTCTCAAACTAAATGCCCTTTTTTGGCAATCATCGGGCACCCGGGTAGTACAACTGCACCCAGGTACCCGTACAAATATTGATGCGAAGTCAAATGAAACGATCTCCGAACTGTGATTCATCTGTACACACATTTTTATCACAAACAATTTATCAAATAAAAACTTTTTGTTTGAAATATGTGCTGTCAAGTTCGTTTAAGATAAAAAAAATCTTCAAATAAAATAACTCTCAACAGGAAATAAAACACACCGACAAACTTCAACTATTTTGATATACCTCTTTACTTACAACATGAAACGAAACTCCTTTATACGCCGATAACATTGACAAGGCCAATGTTGTTTTTTCTACCCTAACCCCCACTTACAATATTTTTCACTCTCAACCTCACATTACTTTAAAAATAAACATTCCTTGTAATGAAAATAAATCAATGCTGATGGCTGAGTCCACTCACTAGGTGCAAGTCCGATAAAGTTTTACATCAGTTATCATGCAGCTATGAAATATAAATTAACCACCATGTCATCATCCGATTCCCGCGCTATACATTTTATGGGGTTTGGCACCCCTTATACCCCTCCGAATTTTTCTGTTATATTCGGCACCCCTATAGTCTTTGTTTTACACCACTGTTCAATAGAAATGCAAAATCAACAGCTTTATGTTATCTGATATGCTATAGAAGTATTTAAATGTCAACTTTTTTTCAACAAATTCTTCACACTACACTCTATTACAGCTTGGTACACCAGAGTGCGAATTGTATTGGTGATGATTAACACATGTTCCTGATTTATTTATGTTCATTAAAACTTTTTTCTGCCTAGCTCGCCAGGCTAGGAATAGACATCTTTAAAGCGATTGGGCACGTAGACAGAAATAATTACCAGTTCACAGTGCTTTAAACATATTATGAGCGCCAACAACAAACACTACTTATTTTTACTCTATTATTTTGTAAGCGTCAGTATTTGTATCATAAACAACTATGTTATGTTAATCTTTTCAAACTACACCAATAAGGCAATGACTATCCCAGTTGCGGACTCGCTGTCTTGGGGGAATTCAGCCACATATACAAATAACAATGTACTTAAAAATAGTAACTAATGGATTCGTTTAAAGAAACTTTAATAATAATATGTTCGAAATTTGTATGAAAATTATAGATGACAAATTTCTATTGACTTTCACATAATCCCACTTTTATACGGTTCAGTTCGTCTTGCTCGCGGGAGAAAATTTGTCAACTCAACTCTCCATTCCCTTCTTTACATGTTAGCGCACCTCGGTCCGACCTGACCGTATTGGGCCGCGCTCAACTCTAAACTCATCCAGTCTTCACTCTGACTGCCTGTTACATACTGTCCACACCTCTGCTCTCTCTCATGATCTCTCCCCACACACTCCCACGTGATCCGAGTTCACAACTGTCCACGTGAGTTCTTGTTCACAATATGTTTACCCATTATCGCTACATTTACGTTCAGTCCTTCTCACACCGTAACATCTGACCGTGACAACCCATAACATATTTAAAAATCCTCTGTGTGACCAGAAGTCTTCTTAAATCATCGTAAACAATCAGCAAATGATTTTATCTGAGGAAGATGATAGCAGCAGTGTGTGCATTGTGCGGGGCAAAGAAAAAATGACACTGAAACTATTATTCAATATTTAAAAAAATTTAAAAACCTTGACACACCCGGCTCCTTTTACATCTTACTACTATTGAATATTTTAAACGATTAGAGTAGAACATCAATGATTCCATGGCTGCTAAATACATTAAGTGCTAAGACGATATCTATTTTAAACTATATTCATCGATTTACCATCCAACTTGTTTTAAAAATATATTTTCTTACCAAGACCATGTTGTTCATGAGATTTTGCTTTCAAAAAATGAAGTTGTTCCCTTTCAAAAAATGATATATCAGTAAATGCATGCAAACTGTTATCTTTGTAGTTGCCTGAAAATGATTTTTTAAAAAACAAATGAATTACATTTAAAAATTCGAAATTCTTATATTTTGTACAAGTTAAGAATTATAATTATTTGAATTTGAGAAATTTTACTTTTCTGAGTTTGAATTATACTTTGTTGAACGCTTTCTACATTTACATACAATTAGGTTCAGTTTTAAATTATATTGGTGTGATGAACAAAACGTTTTGGTGGCAATTTAACATTTTCGTTTAATTATAATCACAAACGTCTACTTTAAGGAATTTTTAAAAATATTATTGTTAAACCTTTTAAATTTCAAATGTTACAGATGATTAATATATTATTACAAAAATATTTTTATAATTATTACAAGTGTCAAAATTGTGTTAGTGAATTGAATTCGGATCTCTATTTTTCTGTAGGTTTAACATTTTCTGTTGATTTTAATGTAATTATTTCAATGAACTTTTAATTAATATTAGCATGCATTGTTTAAAGTTTAATCATAATCTATATGTCTATGTAAGTTACTTGCCTAACTTAAGTTGTTACTTACCCCATTCAAAGTCACGAACGTTTTGGAAATATTAATTTTTCAAGCGATACAAAACTTCAATCAAAATGTCTCCCATAGCACGGATTATGACAGCTTGATAAATAGTGAATCGTCGTAGTCGTGCTACGCTGCCTTTGTTCTGAATACACGGGCCTCTTATAACGGAAATGATTTTTGTGTCATGAATTAACATGTTGGGTAACGGGGAGAAACGCTAGGACAAGTTTAGGCCACTATTTCACACCTGTCATTGACTGGATCATAGCATTCAAAAGAAAGAACACGAGCTTACAGTTTTCTTGGGAAGTTTTTTTTTCCCTTCCCTTAATGCATTCTTTTATAAAGTATATACTTAAACGTTCATATGATTGTAAATATGTCTGATCCTGCTTAGCTATAGCTAGCTACACTTGTGTTAGTGTCGTCGTTCCAACTTTGTTCTTAAATTTTACTTTGTATTTACTGTTTTTACTATTTCTTTATGCCAAGTATATTAATTTTAAATCCAATCACATTGTATTTTCCTTTAACAATTTATATGTAGGGTAGCTGTAACTATTACGTGATGATAATTTGATGATGGAGAATCTTTTGCTCCGCATCGATTTTAATATTTAGTTTTAGAAATAAATTTTAATTTATGTTGAATCCAAGAAATACGTAAATAGAAAGCCACGTGTTTCCAAAATAATTGATTTCTTCGGAAAATGAGACCATTAACAATGTAACCTTATTTTTTACAAATACACTTATACCGCAGGTAACTGGTGTGCTGGATATTCTATAGTCTTCAAGTCTTTTCTGGAATTTACCAGCCAACGAAAATACCACAGGATACAAGAGAAAAACGTTAGGTGTAATTAAGCGCTGCTCACTTCCTCCCTAAGTTAAGTTGTAAATAAAGTTAGTTAATTTATTTCAGCTGTTTTGGGTTGAAACTATTGGTTTAAGAAAAAAAAAACTATAGATGGACGAGTTTTCGTGTAATGCAGGTATTGTGGACTATACTCTTGCTTACATTAACTTTAAGAGTTTGGTAAAATAAATTTGATCAACAAGCGTGTTTGATGTTTCCATGAAAATTGTCCCAAGACTTAAGAGGAGTAAGCCGATCATTTTTTTTCTTGTACTTTAACATTGAATCCTACGTTCTTTTTTAAAAAAAAGTATTTATATTCCCCTCATTTCATCTAGTTTTACAATAGCATATATGTAGCTTGTGTCATTTAGAACCTGGTTAAGTTTCAGCTTTTGTTTAGGCACGAATAGACTATTTTTAAAAAATATATTTGTCTGAATCTACTTTAAAAAAATAAAATAAAATATTTTTAAAATTAAAAAAAAAAACTTTAGCTTCGTCTGACATCAAAAAATTATACGGTCACTTGCTAATTAAACAGAAATTTTAACAATCGCTTTGGTGGTCAACAAAAATGGATAATTACCTGAATAGTTGATTAACTTCTCAATTCCAGGATATGTTTAAAACTCTTATTATCTCCTGCGATTACCTTTGATAAATGTTGGTTGTAAAATATAGCCCAGATTGAACCGAGAAGAACGTTAAAAAGAATGTTACATATAAATCAAACAGAGACAAAAATATTGAAAGGTAAAATGCTTTATTTGAACTTGCAATTAATATCAATAAGTAGACTAATGTCTCTGTAGATTATTCATAGATGTGCAAGGACCAACAAAAATAACGAAAATGTTTATTTGATTTGATAAGAGAGTGGGAGGACTTTTTAAAAAATCAGTATTTTGTCAATTTCTCGACAACCATAACATCATTCGTGTTGAAAGAAACGCATAACGATATCTAATAGTATTTAGAAAAGTGGTGGTGAAGGAATTTTTGGAAAATCTCCGTAGATTATAAACAAACACATTAATATATATATTACACGGTGTATATTTAGGTTATTTGGGTGGATGAACCTAGTTAGAATACTAATAGTGATATGGGGCTGAAAATCTCTTTTGGTTTGACTCCTGTAATCTTAGCAACACTTTTTAGATAGCAATTGTTTTGTTTAATTTAACGATTATTGATTTTACCTTACTTTTAGTGTTCTGTTGAAAGATAGTTAATGGGGTTTTCCCGCTTTGTGCATGCTAATGATAAGCGATTGTGCGGTGCGCATTATATCGACACATTATTCGGCATCCTTCCGTCTCGCGAGACGATGGTGCATCACTGTTGGGTTGGGTTGCATTTTCTCGAGTGGCTGTGCAGTCCTATCCTTGAATGACAGTCTTTGCCACAGTTTTTACACACGAGTTCTGTGCTAACAAATGTTTTGGCCTTTCTCCTAGCTCTTCTTTCTGCAGCCTCCTCCATTCTTCGCTCCTCGGCTACTATGACGCCCTCTTTGACAACTGTGCGCCACGTAGATCGGTCTTCTGCCTTACACTCCCAGTCACTTGTATGTATTTTGGCTGCTTTCATGTCCCTTTGACAGACATGTTTAAATCGCAAGCGTGGGCGACCTGATTTCCTCTTTCCTGAAGCAAGTTCACCATATAGGAGGTCCTTCGGGATGCGGCCGGGGCTCATTCTTTTGACATGTCCTAGCCACCTCAGGCGTCTTTCACTAAGAATTGAGAACATGCTTTGGGTATTGGCACGCGTTAGTACCTCACTATTAGGCACTTTTTCTTGCCATTTAATACCAAGGATGCGGCGCAAGCATCTCAAATGGAAGCTGTTAAGCTTACGCTCTTGTGATGTATAAGTGGTCCATGTCTCGCTCCCATATAGTAGTGTACTGATGACACAGGCTCGATAGACGCACAGTTTGGTTTTCTCCGTTAGCTTGGTGTTTTGCCAGACCCGCTTATTTAGTTTAGCCATTGTTGCGGCTGCCTTGCCAATTCTGCTGTTTATTTCTTCTTCAATGGACAGTGTATTGGAGACCTTGGATCCCAAGTAGGTGAAGCTGTCCACAACCTCCAAGTTTTCATTATCGATATTTATGGTAGGAGGAGGTCGAGTGTCTTGGGCCATGATGTTTGTCTTTTTCAAGCTGATTTGCAGACCAAATTCTTTGCAGGCATTGGAGAAGCTTGACACGAGTTGTTGCAAACCAGATTCTGTATGTGCTGTTAGTGCCGCATCATCTGCAAATAGTAGCTCTCGAATTAGGACATCCGTTGTTTTGGTCTTGGCTCGGAGTCGGGCAGTGTTGAAAAGTCCTCCATCAGCTCTGGTATGTAACCAGATTCCCTCACTGCTATCCTTGAATGCGTATCGAAGAAGTACAGAGAAGAATATTGCGAAGAGTGTTGGTGCGAGTACACAACCTTGTTTAACTCCGCTGCTGACAGGGAAGGCCTCTGACTTAGCTCCATCGAACTGCACTGTTCCAAGCATATTTTCATGGAACTGTCTGATGATGGCAAGTAGGTGAGGGGGACAGCCAATTTTTGCCAGTATTTGGAATAGCCCCTTGCGACTGACTAAGTCGAAGGCTTTTGTATGCTCTCTTCATTTTTCCTGGAGCTGTCGTATGGAGAACGCCATGTCTATGGTAGACCGACCGAACCGGAAACCACACTGAGATTCTGGATAGACGCGGGATGCTAGGCTTTGTAAACGTGTTAGTATAATGTGGGCAAAGGTCTTTCCCACAATACTAAGGAGTGAAATGCCGCGATAATTATTGCAATCACTCCTATCACCTTTGTTTTTATATAGTGTCACTATATTTGCATCCTTTAGGTCTTGGGGGATGTAGCCCTGTTCCCAGCAGAGGGACAGAATCTCGTGCAATGGTTGGAGTAAAGCTGTCTTGCCACTCTTTAGAACCTCTGGTGGTATTCCATCATTCCCAGGCGCTTTTCCACAAGCTAGACTGTCAATTGCTTTGCTCAGCTCTTCCTGTGTGGGCACGACATCAAGTTCTTCCATGAGTGGCATATCTGGGATGTCATCTAGAGCGGTGCTGGAGACTGTGGTAACTGTTGAATACAATTCCAGATAATGCTCAACCCACCGTTTTAGCTGTGCTGCCTGGTCTTGAATAATTTCTCCACTTTTGGACTTTAGGGGAGCAGCTTTTGACGTCAAGGGGCCCGTTGCCTTTTTGATGTTTTCGTACATGACTTTTGCATTGCCCATGTCTGCAGCTGATTGTATAATGGAACAGAGCTCAAGCCAGTAGGTATTGACACATTTACGTGCAACCTTTTGGGCAAGTGACTTAGCTGTTTTTAAGGCATGCAAATTGTCGGGTGTAGGCTTTTTCTTGTAAGCCATACGAGCTTTCCTTTTTGCTTCAGTGACGGGTTTCATCTCGTCCCAATGTTCATCAAACCAGTCCGTGTTTTTGTGAGATTTTTTGCCAAAGGCTTGTATTGCGGATGTATAGATTGTGTCTCTCAGATGCGTCCATTTGGAGTCAATGTTGAAGCATGGGGACATCTTTGAGAGACTTTCCTTCACCTTGTTTTTAAACAGCTGCGCTATCGCAGGGTCTTTCATGCAGGAGGTATTGATTAGTGGACTTCCCTTTTTCTTTGTGTGGTACGAGTTTTTCCTCATTATTCGTACTTTGCTGGCGACAAGGGAATGATCCGTGTCACAGTCGGCACTGTGATAGCTGCGAGTGAGTAGGACGCTAGCTAGTTGTGCACGCCTGGTGATAATGAGGTCCAGCTGGTGCCATTGGTGGGATCGAGGGTGTCTCCAAGATACTTGATGTATATCCTTGCACTTGAAGAAAGTGTTGGTCACACACAAACCTCGTGAGCAGCACATTATATGTGTGACTTTAGAGTGATTTCCCTTCAATAAAGGATTCTGAGATTCCTTTGTTTGAATTTAAAAGAAAAAAAGAGAATCTACTCTCTTGAGTTAGATTATTTGCTTTAGATTTTTACCCTTTTAGAGAGTTCGAAGTTAAGTGGCGTGCCACTTAAAATGTAATCACTGTTGGACACCCTGTAGTAGTGGCGCGTATGAAATAAGTTTGACAAACATATGTAATACAGAATATAAAAAGTGCAATTTAATGAATTTGAATGAACACAATTTTAAAACTAATTTGTCAATAAAATAATATTTTGATATATATTTAGCTTGGATACATGCATTGAACAAACAGTGCAATACATGATTATAATCATAATTCTCTTACTATAGTTAATTATAATTTCATAAAACTAATATAAGTAATAATCCTACATAGAAGTTTACTCCATTAATATTTTATAAAGAGATCATCTGTACGTCGCTTTGTAATGTGACGATGACAGAAAATGTAAAGAAACAAAAAGTAGGGCTGTCATCGAATAAATTAAATTTAATCGTTAACTTTTGAAAAATTACCGATTAATGAAACGATAACTTTTTAAAGGCTACAAATAAAGATGTATGACGTCATTAAACTAAAAATTTGAGAGGTATTAATAAAATAATTTCTTTTTATTCAGTTATTTTTAAAACATAGTTAGCAATAAAAAAGTAAGTTAAATAACTATTTAAGTTTACGCACTTGGATGAAAATTTGAAATGAATTTTAAAATAAAACATTAATACAGCTATCTCATTTAATCGTCAAATTTTTTTTATCGATTAAATTTATTTTAATCAATAAAATAACAATTAAAATTAAATAAATATTTCATATTTTTTCGATTCATTAATATATAATAAACTAGATTGTGCCAGGCGCCGCGGCGCCTGCGGCGCCCCCGTTTTTTGGGCGCCTACGGCGCCAACCTTTTTTTTTAAAGACTAACTTGTCCTTTTTTGATAAATACGAATTATTAAACTTTATGAAATGTACGCAAAGTATTTATTTAATAATAATAATAGGGGTTGTATTTTGCGTACCGATGCACACCAAAAAATGACGTCATCATATTAAATATTTTTACAGCGCTCATCAAAACACGATTTTTCAACTAAACGAACTGCTGTAGATTGTCGTACATCGCTTGCGTTACAGCGTTACGTTACAAACATACCCACTCCACTGGGTGTTTATATTATTAAACTAGATTGTGCCAGGCGCCGTGGCGCCTGCGGCACCCCCGTTTTTTGGGCGCCTACGGCGCCAACCTTTTTTTTAAAGACCAACTAACTTGTCCTTTTTTTAATAGATTGTGCCGGGCGCCGTGGTGCCTGTGGCGCCCCCTTTTTTTGGGCGCCTACGGCGTCAACCTTTTTTTTTAAAGACCAACTAACTTGTCCTTTTTTGATAAATACGAATTATTAAACTTTATGAAATGTACGCAAAGTATTTAATAATAATAATAGGGGTTGTATTTTGCGCACCGATGCACACCAAACAATGACGTTATCCTATTAAATATTTTTACAGCGCTCATCAACACACAGATTTTTCAACTAAACTAACTGCTGTAGACTGTCGTACATCGCTCCTCAGCGTTTCAACTAAACTAACTGCTGTAGACTGTCGTACATCTCTTGCGTTATGCGTTACGTTACAAACCCACACCACTGGGCTTTTATATATTTATACTAGATTGTGCCAGGCGCCGTGGCGCCTGCGGCGCCCCCGTTTTTTGGGCGCATTCGGCGCCAACCTTTTTTTTAAAGACCAACTAACTTGTCCTTTTTTGATAAATACGAATAATTAAACTTTATGAAATGTACGCAAAGTATTTATTTAACAATAATAGATTGTGCCGGGCGCCGTGGCGCCTGCGGCGCCCCCTTTTTTTGGGCGCCTACGGCGCCAACCTTTTTTTTAAAAAACCAACTAACTTGTCCTTTTTTGATAGATTGTGCCGGGCGCCGTGGCGCCTGAGGCGCCCCCTTTTTTGGGCGCCTACGGCGCCAACCTTTTTTTTAAAGACCAACTTACTTGTCCTTTTTTGATAAATACGAATTATTAAACTTTATGAAATGTACGCAAAGTATTTAATAATAATAATAGGGGTTGTATTTTGCGCACCGATGCACACCAAACAATGACGTCATCATATTAAATATTTTTACAGCGCTCATCAAAACACGATTTTTCAACTAAACTAACTGCTGTAGACTGTCGTACTTGGCTCCTCAGCGTTTCAACTAAACTAACTGCTGTAGACTGTCGTACATCTCTTGCGTTACAGCGTTACGTTACAAACCCACACCACTGGGTGTTTATATATATTAATTATTAATAATTTAATTTTTTAAAGTACAAATTTATCATTTTAAAGAAAGTATCTGCAAAGTGTAAACTTTAAAATAAACCAGTTTTATACCGACAATGATATAAAAAAAGTTTTTAAATTAATTAACAATAACACAATGTAATTTCATTGACATTATATTGAACTGCTTATAATGAAATATATCTCCTAATACTATTATATTTCTAAAATACAATTAAATGGAATACTTAAGTTATGGGCATTTTTAAAAAATGCCATAAAAGTGCCAAAAATGTGAAGGAGGTCAAAATAGTCAAAAAAGTGATTTTTGGGGGTTATATATGAGAATTATAGAATTTAACTTTTATACAGCTTATATAAGGAAAAAATAAAAATAATGGACCCCCTACCCTAGGGATGGTCACCTGGAGTTGAAACATAGCTTATAAACCTTTTGTGGGTCAAATTGGGGTATCATGCAAAATTGAGCACCCTAGGTCCAATGGTGTGGATTTGTATTTGTAACAAATAAACAAACTTTCATCTTTATATTTTAGATATTTAAATCTCTCTTATAAATGAAAATGCTTTCTAATATGTAAAATGTTTTGTTAAAATTGAATAGTAAACTCTAGTAGGTCTAGATAGCGAGTCACAGTAGGGAAATTCCACAACTCCCTCGGGAGGCACACTTTAGTTGGAGGCGTTTTCGGCCCAGTGCCCTGGACGCCCAGGCGGCCGCTTGTAGCAGCGACCGCTCCGAGAGGGCTTCTCAGTCCTTACGTCCCTTAGGGGGCCAGAGGGCTGAGGGGTTTTTTCGGGAAGCCCCGAGAAGAGCGCAGGCTCGGGACTGCTGATTTTCTTCCACATGTAGGATTTTCAGTAGGTCTAGAATGAACAGTAAACTAATTCTGAACATAATTTATTTGTTTAATAAATATGTCTCGATATAACCTTACCATGCAATTGTTTAGATAAACAAAATTTTAACTGAATTAGGAATAATACTGAACAGTCTCATTTTGATACTAAAGCAAAAATTAATGATTCGAACTAATTATAACATAGTGCCATAACAATACATATCATTTTGTGTTTGGTGGTCTAATGCTTGATCAAAATAAAATAATAATAAGCACATGTCGGTTGTTTCAATCGTTAGCACCATTTTTCCAAAATAGAAAAAATATTATGTATAAATGTGACTTCATTTTCATGAACACTAAATTCAGGTCTGTCTTGTTCTTTTGTAGTTATATCCCCTCTGATAAGAGAACTCGGAAGGTAACTGTCGTGCCACTTAGATAAGGTATGCTAAACAGCAAATTTAATCGTGTAAAGTTGCTGTCGATCACAAACTTAGTCAAGCATATACAAATAAGTAGATTTTTAAAGTGTATAGTTTCTAGTATTTGAAATGAATTAAACATAAATTTAAAATCTATTTTATAAATCATATTTTACTTTTCCATCCATTAATCTCAGTTAAATGAAAATGTCAAGTATTGTAACATACGATATCAAAACTAAGTCTTTAAAGATTGTTATTTGTTTGAATAAACTTTTAAATATACGTATTGAGAATTGTTCTTTGGTGTTTATTTAAATTAAATTCATAATAAGTGCATCTCTTCTGGTGCTTTTTGGTGCGATGGTGACAGAAAATGCATAGCGATAACAACATTTTATTTTTGGAGGCGTTATCCCCAGAATTCTATTAATAGTTCGATGTGGAAGGGAGAATTCAGTGAAATATTCTCAAGTCTCAGTGCCAGCCTTATTGTTTTTCATGTCGATTGCTGCCATTTTGTTAAAATGTTGTTAATTTCATCGCTAAACCTAACCAACACTCTAAAACCTTTCGCTAAACCTAACCCACACCCTAGAACATATAACTAAACCTAATCTGAACCTTAAAACCTATCAGTAAACCTAACCCACACACTAAAACCTATCACTAAACCTGAAAAACTTAACCCACACCCTAAAACCTATCCCTAAACCTAAATCATGAACAAAATATTTAAAATTAATAATTAAAAAATTTAAAAAGCAAAACAAACAAAAAAAAAAAAAAAAAAAAAAAAAAAAAAGCATGTTAAGCCTGGTCCCTTTTTGGACTCAGAGCGTGTTAGCGCATTTTCGTATTATGTATCAGTACTTATGTTAGATATCAGCATTTTGTAGTTATCAGTAATTGTGTTTAGATTTTAGATATATTTT
>MUZC01001142.1:0-15661 GCA_002072015.1 Radix auricularia | reverse complement strand
TTCTTGTGTAATGTATATAACTGAATTTTTTTTTTTATTTAAAAGTCATTTCTTTACATTTTAATTTTTTTTATTTTCTCTTTAATCTAACTACAAGTGGTTTGTGGTCACTGAAATAGGACTCATAAATGACACATTCTAAATTGTAATCAGCAAATCGCCCAAATACTCCGTCAATTGTTGTTTTATAGATCGTGGTTGCCAATCTTGTTGAAAGTAGTTGAATGTTGAAGCTTGTTTCGAAAAAGTTTTCAATTTCTGCCCCTTGGCCGCTAAGATCTTGATTGAAGTCACCAGAAATGATGACGTAAAATTCTTTAAACTTTTACACATATTCTAATGACGGCAACAAAAAAAAAAAACTAATACTTTTGCACGCTTTCGCACCGCTAACCAATAACTTTACCACCAAACACACCACCGTGCGCAACTCACAAGTTCCATTAAATTACAATGACTTTAAGTCCTACGGAACTTCCAGGAGCTCTACTGCCACTACAAGAGGTCGGATCGAGTAACTGAGTGTTGATGCACAAATGTCAGGTCAGGACATACAAAAAACATATATACATCATGGGTCTAGGACTTATGGATGCTGAGATCTAGGGTGATGACAGACGGACAAAACGGATACAATAGCGCATTCCATTTCTCGAAAATGCGCTAAAAAAAAAGATTCGCCAACCGAGAATCGAAACTCAGTCATAACTACCAGCTATCCTACGAACTAACGATGAGACCAGGAAGACTCGAATGCCAATGGTCTTTTAAAATTTATAAAGTCAATTATATAAAATTATAGTTTACTAAGCCTAGCGGATCTGAATCGCGGTCATGTGACCGAGATTTCTATCTCACGACTCAGAAGATTCAAATAGAATTCTGCGTATAACGTTTAACGTTATCACCAGAATTCTGCGAATAACGTTTAGCGTTATCACCAGAATTCTGCGAATAACGTTTAGCGTTATCACCAGAATTCTGCGAATAACGTTTAGCGTTGTCACTAGAATTCTGCGAATTAAGTTTAGCGTTATCACCAGAATTCTGCGGATAATGTTTAGCGTTATCACCAGAATTCTGCGATTTACGTTTAGCGTTATCACCAGAATTCTGCGGATAACCACTTTGTTTAATTTTTTCTGAATGACTGAAAAAACATAAAAATTCTCATTTTTTTCAGAGTGGAATTCGGACGTGGAAGAAGTTTTTAAGTCAAGACAAAAAAACAACACTAACAAACATTTTAAATTATAATAATAATCATAGTTAGATATATAACACACATTAGTATTTGAAGTCATAATCGACTTAATGGAGAGAGAGATTCTATGATATAATTTGTAGAGCTTGAAATAGTTGGTTATAATGTAGATGTACCATTTTTTAGCGAACCACAAAATTAACAATGTTTCAGTTTTGTTTCTTTATGGATTTGAATATATCAAAATCAATTCATAAATAATCTTTTCTTAATTTTGTTGCAGAAAAAAAACGAAATTTGCTAAATATAATTGCTTAAAGTGTAAGTTTAACGGGTTTCTAGTGGAATAAAAAATATGTTGTGAGTTGCAAACATATAAAAATAACTGGGAAGCAATAGGTTTTAGTATTAAATTTGAAATATGTTTGTCAATGTTGTTTATTTATAGATGCACGTGTAATATAATACAACAGTTAAATTTAACTTTGAGATTTTTACAAAAAATTGGTCCTCAGAATGGTATCTCAATATTAAATTACAAATTTGATTTTTTACAACAAAAATCATAAAATTTTGCCGTCGTATTATTTTTTTTTTGGTATATTTACCAATTTGTATTTATTTTAAAATCCGAATCAGAGCCATGCTCACATTTCTCACGACTTTCTATATCTTTCTTTTTAATTGTATAAACTTTGATTTCTTTAATTAGCTATCTGAGTCTAACATTCTCAACAGACTTTAATAGTGAAATTGTTTCCTCGAGTCTCTCTGCTTTAAATATTTCACTTATATTTTGAAGGGTTTTTGGCTGGTTGTCTTAGTCACATACAAATATTGTCAAGAAAGTATTTATAATAAGAAAAGTACATCGAAGTAGACAAGTAAATTTCATAATCATCTGTACTAACTCTTAACCAAAGAAAGATTACTATTCTTTCGGAATCCGTAGAGTTTGCAAGTTATGCATTAAGGATTTCCATCACGGAATAGAACATGTTAAATAATATTGTGAGCAAATTATGACATTTGAATATTTGGTTATTTTTCTATACTGTATTAATCCAATTCCTCTGTCATTTCGTTGCATTCATTTTTCATGTTTCCGCGTAATTAACCTTTTCTTTTTTTTGGTACGTTCTTATTGTATAACCCTAAAATATATATGTGAAAGTAGCCTAATATAATCTATACAAAAAATCAAACACATTGTCGTTATGGTAATTAATTAGAAGCAAACATCTTGATTATTATTTTCAAAATTTATTTCATAACTAAAAAAGATGCTGCCGATTAAAAAAAAAAAAAAAAACTATTTTGATTGTCTTTATAATGTTTGAAAAACAGCTACGAATAATACCTCCTTTACGTCATGTTTTTATCCCTAAAGTTGTTCCAGACAGTCCAGTATTTTATATTTTCATTGTCATTGAGTAATTGTAACTTTTCCCAATTTTATGACATGAATGACTTTCTTAAGGGGAGATTAGAATACCAAAAATAATGTTGACTCAAATAAGTCTGAAGTACCAAGATGTATACGTACTTTATTAACACAAATGTTAAGGTCTAGAGAATTAAAATAACAATACGATTTGAACAAAATGTTAGATGGTTACATCAAATGTTAGATTGTTACATCAAATGTTAGATGGTTACATCAAATGTTAGATGGTTACATCAAATGTTAGATGGTTACATTAAATGTTAGATGGTTACATCAAAAGTTAGATGGTTACATCAAATGTTAGATGGTTATATCAAATGTTAGATGGATACATCAAATGTTAGATGGATACATCAAATTTTAGATGCTTAAATCAAATGTTAGATGATTACCATCTATCCATCCGTCTATCAATCGATCTATCAATCTATATTTCCATCCATCTATCCATCCATCTATCTATCTATTTATTCATCCATACATCTATATATCCATCCTTTCATTTTTCTATCCATCCATCTATCCATACATCCATCTAACCTTCAATTAATCTATCTATCCATCCTTCCATCTATCCATCATCCATCCATCCATCTATCCAAGTATCCATCCATAAATCCATCAATCCACCTATTTATCCATGTATTCATCAATACATCCATTTATTCATTCATTCATCCTTTCGTCCATCTATTTATCTATCTGTTAATCCTTCCAACCATCCATCTGACAATCCATCCGCCTATCAATCCATCCATCCATCAATCCAACCATCCATCCATCCACCCATCTCTCCGTCCATCCATCCATTCTTCCGACCTTCTATCAGGCTATTCGTCTATCTGTCTGCCTATCTGTCTGCCTGCCTGTTTGTCTGTTTGCTTTCGGCGTAACTGTTAATTTATTTATCTTGATGTGTGTGTGTATACGTGTTTGTAAATAATTTTGATGCTGTTTTGTTTTGGTGTTTGAATAAGTGTTTTTATACATGAAAAATGTATTCAAAAGGAAAACTGCTAATATCGGACACGATTTGCTTAAGGTCTTTATAATATAAGTTGGTGTTTGTAAACGCAATGTTTTCTTTTTTATGAGTTAAAAATCGTTCAGTAGAAATTAAGGGTTTAGTATCATAGAATTATGAACATATAAATGTAGAACATACAATTATGTGTTCACTATGTTAGTTGAATTATATATATTTTTGGTCTAATAATAATAAAAAAAAAAGAAAAAGTAAAAAACCCATTTGTTTTACTATAAAGTATTTATATAACTATGATAATGTTCATTATAATACGTAGCGCAAAACAATCCGAGAATACACATTTTAATGTTAGTTATGTCTCATAAAACATGTTTAATATAATGCGCACCGATAGTTCATTAAAATTCCTTTAGCGCGCACTAAAAATCACCGTTCCTTAACCATGACTGTTTTTACGATACACATTTTAGGTGACTACATTAAAGAGTTTGTAATTTTCTTCATCTTCAATTAAGTTTATTTATTTCTTAAACTCTATAAGTTATAGTATTATTGAAATTACTTGCTAAAATGTTAAATAAATTATTTACTCAAAAATATTTCTAGAAACATTTATTTAAAGAAACTATTTTATTTTTAAATGGAATTTTCCAAAGGAAAATGAAAATTATGAAGGTTAAGTTATTATTTTTATATAATTTGAAGTCTAGTTATTCATACGCTCTTAATGTCAATCTGTGTAGCAAAAAGCCATCTTTTATCTTCTTAAAGTGGAACACCACTTTACCTCGCCCCCTTTAATTGGGGGACATTACAATTGTGTGGTTTTTTTAATCAGTTTATAGACTGAGTTAAATGAAAACAATCTGATATAGTCAGCTCATAAATGATATAATAGTCCAAGTCACTCACTCACTGGATCTGGTACGCTAAGGAGCGATGTACGTTTATTATTAAACTAGAATGTGCCGGGGCGCCCCCTTTTTTTTGGGCGCCTACGGCGTCAACCTTTTTTTTTAAAGACCAACTAACATGTCCTTTTTTGATAAATACGAATTATTAAACTTTATGAAATGTACGCAAAAGATTTAATAATAATAGGGGTTGTATTTTGCGTACCGAGGCACACCAAACAATGACGTCATCATATTAAATATTTTTACAGCGCTCATCAACACACCGATTTTTCAACTAAACTAACTGCTGTAGACTGTCGTACATCGCTGCTCAGCGTTACAGATCCAGTGACTCGGACTATTATATTATTTATACTTTGCGTACATTTCAGAAAGTTTATTATTATTTATTGGTTTATTATCCTAATAAAAAGGCGGGGGGGGGGGGGGCGCAGGCGCGAAGGCGCCCCGGCACAATCTAGTTATTTTATATTTCATAAAAAATATTAATTTGATCTATGCAATGAAATTGATTCAATTCACTCTGTTTGTACACTTGACTAAAAACTTAAATATGATTGTATTATTGGTTTAAACTCTAAGCTACATTTGGAAACAAATAATTATAGCTAAAAGATGCACGAGACTAAAATAAAACAATTCTTAAATTATCATCAAATGTGCATTGCTAAGGACTGAACTCAACCCCTGACAGTTTGACCCCGGACGATTCAACCCCTGACGGTTAGATCCCGGACGATTCAACCCCGGACACTTTAATACTTAAATATACTTCACTATTAAACAGTATTTAAATATAAAATTTCCTTGGTTTTTTATATTCCAATTTTGATTAAGAAGTCATCCCTCGTTGTTGTATCAATCCATCATTTCTCGAGGTTGTATCATTCCATCAGTCCTTGTGCTTGTATCATCTGTCCTAGTTTATCATCCATAGTGGTTGTATCATTTCCCGTTGCTGTATCATTCCATCATTCGTCGTGGTTTTATCAACACTCGTGGTTGTATCATCCCTCGTGATGGTATTACCTCTCGTGATGCTGTCACAAAGTTCGGTCCACACCCAAACAACCCCATAGTGACGTCTTTGATGACAGATATTTTTTTTGTTGATGTCTGTGGGAATAAAAGATTTTAAAAATAATATTCAAGTAACAAACAATTGAAAAATAAATTGGAAACATGAACTTTAAAATATTGATACAAATTGAATTTCTTATAAGATGTATTGCGATATAAAACATCATTGATTTTTTTTTTTAAAACATGTTTTATTATATCGTAGTTGTATCTTCCGAAGTGGTTGTATCCACCCTCGTGGTGGTAATACCCTCGTGGTTGTATCATCCCTCGTGGTTGTATCATCCCTCGTAGTTGTATCATCCATCGTGTTTGTATCATCCGTAGTTGTAGTATCATCAGTAGTGGTTGTAATACCCCTCGTAGTTTTATCATTCCACCATCCCTTGTTGTTGTAATACCTCTTTTGGTTGTATCATTTGTACTTGTATTCCTCCATCATTACTCGTTGTTGTATCATCCCTCGGGTTTCCATCATCCCTCGGGTTTCCATCATCCCTCGGGTTTCTATCATCCCTCGGGTTTCCATCATCCCTCGGGTTTCTATCAGCCCTCGGGTTTCCATCATTCCTCGGGTTTCTATCATCCCTCGGGTTTCTATCATCCCTCGGGTTTCTATCATCCCTCGGGTTTCCATCATCCCTCGGGTTTCCATCATTCCTCGGGTTTCTATCATCCCTCGGGTTTCCATCATCCCTCGGGTTTCCATCATCCCTCGGGTTTCCATCATCCCTCGGGTTTCCACCATTCCTCGAGGTTTTCTCATTTTCGTAATGGTATTATCTCTCATTGTTATTTGGACCCTTGTAGTTATATTTTTACCCGTGGTTGTATCATCCCTCAAGGTTGTATCATCCATTGAGGTTGTATCACTACTTTTATTGCTATATCCTCTCGTTGTAGTATCATCCCTAGTAGTTGTATCATCTTTCGCTGTTGTATCATCCCATGTGTTTACATAATCCATTGAGGAAATTAAGGGTTTAATATCATAGAATTATAAACATAAAATTGTAGAACATATAATTTTGTATTTACAATGTTAGTTTGAATTATACATATTTTTTTCTCATAATAAAAAAAACCCAGTAAAATTCAATTTTCTTTTACTATAAATCGTTATTTAGGAGACATAACTATAATGATGTTCATTATACAATAATTATTCGAAATTACAAAATTTTAATTATGTCTAGTAAAACATGTTTAATATAATGCGCACCGATCGTGCATTAATTTTCCTTTAGCACCGCACTAAAAAGTACAGTTCCTTATAAATGATATTTTTTCCGAGAGCCCTTTTAGGTGGCTATATTTAAGTTAGTAATTTAAAAAAAAATTAAATTGATCTACATTTTATTTTATCTATGAGATGTAGTATTATTTAAATGAATTTCAAAAATGTTAAATATTTTGTTTACTAAAATTTATTTTTCTGAAAACCCTTATTTAAATAACAGATTTCTTTAAAAATTGAATTTTAACTGAAAAATGAACACTTTTCAAAGTTAAGTTAAAACTTTTATATAAATTGATGTTAAGTTGATTATATAGTGTGAAATAATTCAGTTTTAATTTTCAATCTTTTATTTGTTGAAAGTGGCACGCCACTTTAATTCACCTCCTTTTTAATTGGGGAAACATTATGACAATAATTTTTTCCCCTCATTCCCAGTTAACAGATTTGAGTCAAATTAAAACAAGTTTATAAAATCAGTTCATTATTTTATATTTCTAAAAATTTCATTAAAAAGTATTAATTTGATCTGAGCAATGAAATTAATTTTATTCACTCTGTTTGTACACTTGACTAATACTTATATATGATTGTATTATTGGTTAAAACTCTAAGCTATTTTTTTTTAATTATAGAAAAAAGTTGCACGAGACCAAAATAAAAACAATAATTAAAATCTCATTAAATGTTCATTGCTAAGGACTGAACTCAACATTTATTCTAGAAGCTAAAAAAAAAAAAAGTTAATCCAAAAGTAAAGACTCTCTGATACTCATTACATGCTACAAAGTTAGACACCATGTCTTTGATCTCTGATACTCATTACATACTACAAAGCTAGACACCATGTCTTTGATCTCTGATACTCATTACATACTACAAAGCTAGACACCATCTCTATAGTAATATGACACGTCAATTAGCTTTAACATAAACTTTTGTTGCTACTTAAATACACCTTTTTATATAACTTGGTAACATGTGTAGTAATATGACACGTCAATTAGCTTTAACTATGTTTGTTACTTAAATACATCTTTTTATATAACTTGGTAACATGTGTAGTAGTAATATGACACGTCAATTAGCTTTAACATAAACTATGTTTGCTACTTAAATACATCTTTTTATAAAACTTGGTAACATATATAGTAATATGACACGTTAATTATAAAACATATTTTATAGAGGAATCATTTTTAATTCAGTTCATTATACAATATCAATATTTCTTTTAATATACATGTGTGTATAACTATCAACAACAAAAAAGTCCGGACTATAACTATTTATAATAAAGTGACCATTTACTTAACCTCGGTCATTATGAGTATACATATTAAACAACTAATTTCACTGGTTTGTTATACAAACATTTATGAAAAGGGTAAATTAAAGTGTAAAATAATAACAACTTTTCACATCTAACATTCTTAGGATATGATAAATAATAATATATTACCATTCTTTGGCTCTTCTTTCCCAATGGCAACAATATTTTTTTTACACATTTACAGCAATGTTAAAGCAACTGAGAATATTGGTAATCTGTCAACTTCGAGAATAGAGCGAGCCAACGAAATGAGATCTTTTAAAATTTCTCTGACTATTTGTTGTTGTATGGCTTTTACAATATTAATACCGAATGCTTGTTTCAATGCAATAGTAGCACTTGCTAGCACTATTCTAACATAAGATATTTTAAGATTAACTTTATCATTGACACAACTCTTTATACAAAGAAACGCCACATGAACTTCTATACATATGTGGCGTTTAGCACTATATGGAGGTCGACATTTTTGAACTTAATTAGTTGTAAAAAGATGTTGTGAAAATTATATATTATGTGGCGTTCTTCGCAACTTAAACTCTGTAAGGTAAATTAATATTTTAAAACTTAAAGATGTTTTTAAAAATGTTTTGCCGTGTGCAAAAAGAAATTAGCATTTATAGTAAATATAATTCTCTTTGACCGTATGAGAGGATATACATTTTAAAAATTTCAGTTTGAGATATACATCTAACCACATCCCTTCTTTGTCTCCTACACCATTTTAGAACTGTCAGTAACTGGCATCAAACCACATCCCTTCTTTGTCTCCTACACGATTTTAGAACTGTCAGTGACTGGGATCTAACCACATCCCTTCTTTGTCTCCTACACCATTTTAGAACTGTCAGTGACTCCCTTCTTTGTCTCCTACACATTTTAGCACTGTCTGTGACTGGCATCTAACCACATCCCTTCTTTGTCTCTTACAACATTTTAGAACTGTCAGTGACCACATCCCTTCTTTGTCTCCTACACCATTTTAGAACTGTCAGTGACCACATCCCTTCTTTGTCTCCTACACCATTTTAGAACTGTCAGTGATTGGCATCTAACCACATCCCTTCTTTGTCTCTTAAACCATTTTAGAACTGTCAGTGACCACATCCCTTCTTTGTCTCCTACACAATTTTAGAACTGTCAGTGACTGGCTTCTAGCCACATCCCTTCTTTGTCTCCTACACAATTTTAGAACTGTCAGTGACTGGCTTCTAACCACATCCCTTCTTTGTCTCCTACACCATTTTAGAACTGTCAGTAACTGGCTTCTAGCCCCATCCCTTCTTTGTCTCCTACACCATTTTAGTACTGTCAGTGACCACATCCCTTCTTTGTCTCCTACACCATTTTAGAACTGTCAGTGACTGGCTTCAATTTAGCATATGTTTAATTTAAGTATTAGGAAACGAAGAGTTTACTTGTTTGTCAAGGGGAAGCCCTGACAACATATGTGTATAGAAATAATAATTTAATAGACAAAATAAAGATTTTAACGAATTAAAATTTAAAAAACAATAAAATTAAATTTAAAAATATGATAAAAAAACACAAAAATAACCACATGATTTTCATTAAGATAGTACCAGATGTCAAATATTAAAGTGGTATTTTCCAAATTACTTGTAATGTACATAAAAGCGTTTAGAAAACATATTTTTTAAACACAGTATGAATTCTGTTTTGAATTATTTTTAATAGTTTTTAAAAAAAATTATTTGTGCATATTATGTGTGTGTGTTAAAATGTATATTAATTTTGTTTAAATACAATAATTAGTAAGAATAATATTTTTAGCTTTTTATGAAATGAGGAACGTAAACATTCATACCTAATAAACAGTTTTATATCTCATTTCATGCTAAAAAATAAACCATCAGAAAAATGTTTGACATTGTGATTAAATATAAAGTCAATGTTTATGTTCGTAGCAAAGGTTTCGGCTTTATGCAACTTAATATATTTTAAATATATCTCATACTATTTTTTTTTAATTCATTTAAAAAAAGAAAGAAAAAAATTTAAAAAAAATTAGACTGCTGTTATTATCAGTGGTGAAAAAATATACAAATACATTTTTTAAAAGTTTTACAAGTGTGGTATCTGAAAATCATTTTAAAGTAATATCTAATTGAAAGGATTACACTTATAGGTACAAAATCCCATGAAAAAAAAGTATAAGCTTTCCTTTTAATTTTAAAATCCAAACATTGACTGCTTATTTAAATATTTAATTTTGTTTTCTATTTACTATCATTGTCAATAGTATTGATTAAACTTACAACGAGTAGAAGCTTCTTTAAATTCCAAAAATATATATTTCAATTTCATTTTTTTAAACTTATTTTTTTAATACTAAAAATATCAAGCATTAAGCTAACTCCAATGTTCTTATAAATTTCTACACAAATTAACATGGGACATTTACGTGCGCATAGAATAAGTAAGTCAGTGATTATATGTGAGCACAAGTCATCTGAATGATGTGTTCATCATTTAACTAAGTTATTTTTAACAACTCATGTACCCAAATATACAGAAATATCGATACATTATAATATACATGGAAGGATCAAGAGATAAAACTTTCGATAACTAAATCAATAGACTAAAAGAAAGAGAGAGCCAGATACATTTCAATTAATTGACAGAATTTGGTGTTTATAGATAGACAGAGAGATAGGTAGAGAGACATATAGATAGTATAATAGATTGATTGATAGATAGAAAGATTGATGTACAGATATATAAAAGGTGGATGGTTACATATAGATTGATAGATATAAAAAATAAACAGAACGATAGATAGATAGATAGGAAGTTTTATAGGTATGTAGAAAGGTAGATAGACAGGTGACAGAAAGATAAATAGGTAGAGAGGGATAAATAGATATAGATACATAAGTAGACAGATAGATAGATAAATAGATAGATAGATAGATAGATAGATAGATAGATAGATAGATAGATAGATAGATAGATAGATAGATAGATAGATAGATACATACATACATACATACATAGATACATAGATACATATATACGTAGATACATAGATACATATATACGTAGATACATAGATACATAATAACATTGATGGTTGGGTGGGTGGATGGGTTGGTGGGTGGATGGATGGATGGGTGGATGGATGGATGGATTGATGGATAGATAAATGTATATAAAATGCCAAAGAGACAAAAGCAAGGGTTGAAAATTTAAAATAATTTACAATGAGATTGTAAACAGTTTACTTAAGCACTCATGACATTTATCAAAATAAAGAAACAAAGTTTTGTGTTAACGTTTTTACTGTTGAGTCTTAATAGTTTTCTTGTTACATATGACATTTAAAAACAGTCCAATTTTTAAAAATAAATTCATATGATGTTTATTTGCCAACTTATTGTAAACACAATTTTCTTGTGGTCTTGAAAGAGTTTGTAAGATTTGTAAAATACACTTATATTTCATTTTTTTATTACTTATGTCATCATCTTTATAAATCCTTTTGCAATCTTGTCAGCATTCTTGGAATAATTCATTGTGACTATCTGAGTCTTGTATTAGATTATCTTTAGCCTATACTCAATACGGCAGATACTTGAGAGTTTATTCTCTCATCACCGACAGAAGAAAATGTTAAAGCCTCTAATAGTCTAGTAAAATTGAATATTTTTGCCCAATCAAGGTTTTTCTTGTACCAGAATTGTACAGACATATGGCGCTCCATTTCAAATTTAGTATCATAGCCATAGATTATGTAAGACATAATAATGGAACATCATAGAACGGCTAAATATACTGTTGCTACATACTGCTTAGTTTATTTTTGAAAAATCGAATTTTTTAGAATGTTAATTGCATATATTTAATTATTTTGTTTCCATCACATGGAATATTTACTTAAAAAATACAATTAAAAAAAAATAGATTATGGTTATTTTTTAATTTTAAAAACCTAGAAACCCAGGCGAAGTAAACAAAAACAAACTAGTTTTAGGTTGATAAACCCAGTGCTGCCAGCAACAATTTTAGGAAAAACCTAGCCAACACGTCAAAATAAACCTAGATCAGAAGGAAAAATGGTGAAAAAAACCTAGACATGCTAAAAATAAACAAAAATGACGTCACAAACTCCCCCACCCCACCCCCTTATTTCAAATAGAGCATATCTCAAATAATTTTATTGTCAAGTATTATTCAAGTTTGTATTTAGTGTAAGTGTAAGGGTGCAATCCAATAGCGTTAAGGATGTGAACCCATTTAAAACGTCACTAAATAGTTAGGAATCAAATATTAAAGTGGAGCTTTCTTTTAAAGTTGCGCGTTTTTTTTGAAGTGACGTAACAGTCACCGTTCTTAAACAGCCCCCTTACCTTTGTCACAAATCTCAGAAAAGTGACTACATTTCATCCTTCCCCAAAATCGTTTTGGCATTGGCATTTATTAAAATATTCTACATAACTATTTTTAAAATATACTTACATTTGAATTTTGTATCACTTATGTCATCATCTTTATAAATCCTTGGCAATCATATCAGCATTCTTGAAATAATTCACTATGACTATCTGTCTTGTATTATATTATAAATTATCTTTAGCCTATAAGCTACTCAATATGGCATAGACTTGAGAGCTTATTCTCTCATCGCCGACAGAAGACAATGCTAAAAGCTAGAGCCTCTAATAGTCTAATAAAATTGAATATTATTGCCCATCAAATTATTTTATATTGTACCAGAATTGTACAGTACAGACATATGGCGCCACCTTTCGAATTTAGTAGCATAGAGCCTTAGATTATGATAGATATAATAATGAAACATCAAAGAGCGGCTAAAAATACTGTTGCTACATACTGCTTATTTTTTGAGAAATCAAATTATTTAGAATGTTAATTCCATATATTTAATTATTTTGTTTCTTTCACATAGAATATTTACTAAAAAAAAAAAACAATTTATAAAAAAACCTAGATTATGACTATTTTTGAAATAAAAAACCTAGAAACCTAGACGAGGTCAAAAAAACCTAGATCTAGGTTGAAAAACCTAACGCTGGCAGCACTGGATAAACCTTGTGCTGGCAGCACTGCCTAAAATGTCACGTTGTCATTGTATCCCTAAATATAGGGATCGAAATAAAGTGGTGAACCACTTGTAACATTGAAACAAGAAGAGTAAGAACTAAAGACATTGCACGGATATTTTAGCGAGGGACATTGCTAACCTCAGTGTAACTACATCACAGTTTCCTTACACTTAAATAAAAGCTATAGTTAAAATTATTGTTTTATTTTAAATTAAATTTAGTAAGCAAGTATTAATGGTGCTAATAAACAAAACACTTTTTGCTACAAGATTTAAAAATAAAATATCTCATGATATTGTAAAATTTTATTTCAAATGGATTTTTTTTTTAAAAAGAACTCTAATTTTGCGACCTAAAACTTTTCAAGAATATCCTTAAATTAAATTAATTTGTTTTGGTGCTTTGTGGTGCACTGTTATTGGTCTGTACAATTTAAATGCACACAAGGTATTAAAGTATGATTAATTTTAAAGAGTTCTTTATTGCATAGTGACCATATGTATGTGTATACTTAAAATGTTTTGAGTTTATAGCCTGGGTTGTAAGCGGGAAACGTCTTTACCACTAGGGTTGTAGGCGGAGAACTTATTTTCAGCAAGGGTTGTAAGTGGGGAGCTTATTTATAGCCAAGGTTGTAAATGGGGAGCTTATTTATAGCCAAGGTTGTAATGGGGAGCTTATTTATAGCCAAGTTTGTAAATGGGGAGCTTATTTATAGCCAAGGTTGTAAATGGGGAGCTTATTTATAGCTAAGGTTGTAATGGGGAGCTTATTTATAGCCAAGGTTGTAATGGGGAGCTTATTTATAGCCAAGGTTGTAAATTTGGGATATTATATACAGCCAAGACTATAAGCTGGGAGCTTATTTACAGCCAGTGTTATAAGCGGGAAGCTTTTTATAGCAAGGGTTATGAGCGGAGGGTTAATTTACTATCACGGTTGTCAACGGGGAGCTAATTTACAGCCAGGGTTGAAGATAGGGAGGTTATTCACAGGTAAGTTTGTATATGGGGAGATTATTTACAGCTAGGAATATGTGCTCGGAGCCTATTAACAGCCAAGGTTGTAAAATGGGAGGTTATTTACAGCTAGGGTTGTAAGCTGAGAGCTTCTTTACAGCCAGTGTTTTAAGCTGTACGGTTATTCACATTCAGCGTTATAAGCGGTAAGCTTATTTACAGCCAGTGTTGTAAGATGAGAGCTTATTTACATCCAGTGTTTTAAGCTGAGAGCTTATTTACATCCAGTGTTTTAAGCTGAGAGCTTATTTACAGCCAGTGTTGTAAGATGAGAGCTTATTTACAGCTAGTGTTTTAAGCTGAGAGCCTATTTACAGCCAGTGTTTTAAGCTGGGAGCTTATTTACAGCCAGTGTTTTAAGCTGAGAGCTTATTTACAGCCAGTGTTTTAAGATGAGAGCTTATTTACAGCCAGTGTTTTAAGCTGGGAGCTTATTTACAGCCAGTGTTTTAAGCTGAGAGCTTATTTACATCCAGTGTTTTAAGCTTAGAGCTTATTTACAGCCAGTGTTTTAAGATGAGAGCTTATTTACAGACAGTGATTTAAGCTGAGAGCTTATTTACAGCCAGTGTTGTAAGATGAGAGCTTATTTACAGCCAGTGATGTAAGCTGAGAGCTTATTTACAGACAGATTTTCTAGCGGGAAGCTTATTTACTACTATGTTTCCAAGTGAGTTGCTTACTTCACATTAAAAACACTTACCTCACATAAAACACTTACTTCACATCAAACACTTATTTCACATCAAACACTTACTTCACATCAAACACTTACTTTACATCAAACACTTACTTCACATCAAATACTTACTTCACATTAAACACTTACCTCACATCAAACACTTACTTTACATCAAACATTTACTTTACATCAAACACTAACTTCACATCAAATACTTACTTCACATCAAACACTTACTTCACAAAAACACTTACTTCACATCAAACACTTACTTCACATCAAACACTAACTTCACATCAAATACTTACTTCACATCAAACACTTACCTCACATAAAACACTTACCTCACATCAAACACTTACTTCACATCAAAAACTTACTTCACATCAAATACTTACTTCACATCAAACAATTACTTCACATCAAACACTTACTTCACATTAAACACTAACTTCACATCAAACACTAACTTCACATCAAATACTTACTTCACATCAAACACTTACTTCACAAAAACACTTACATCATATAAAACACTTACTTCACATCAAACACTTACTTCACATCAAACACTTACTTCACATTAAAAACACTTACCTCACATAAAACACTTACTTCAAATCAAACACTTATTTCACATCAAACACTTACTTCACATCAAACA
>MUZC01001141.1:100798-111101 GCA_002072015.1 Radix auricularia | reverse complement strand
TAATTTATAATATTTGTTATTTGATTCCCTAATTAAATAAAAAAAACATCTACAATAATTATTGTAGATTACTTACTTGTAGAATTAGGTTCGTCTGCAATTTCAAGCCAAAGTTTCCTTCCAAAATTCCTAGTCATATTACTTTTAATACTTTAATACAGACTACTGGTACTATACTGACTATACAGTGATAACACTTCGACGACATTGTTGAGAGGAGTGTGGGCTCATGAACTTCAGAGTTTAATTTGTCAATATCCATAATAAAAATCAAAATGATTTTAGTTTAAAATGGAAACCTACTGTTTTATATGTTGAAAATCATGCATGAAAGCCAATTCTTATTTATTAAATGATTATTTACACACATAAAATGAGACGAAGTGGCACAAATTTCCGCCATTTTGTTGACTTTTGAAAGCCAATTCGCGCGATGCGCTGGAAAAAATCAAATTGTTCGCGCGTATACGCGCGTATACTGGCGTTTTTACGCTGCCAGTGTAACCACGCCCTATATGTTATTTAAAAAAACAAATTACACAGACTATTTGTGTAAGGAAACAATAAATTAAAGCTTTATTATCAACTAATACAAATAATGGTAAACGTTTCGGCTCATGCCTTCATCAGTACAAAAACAATTACATGTACTTACATATATATTCAAATTAAAACATATTAAATTCTATGTGATAAAATGAAAAGAAATGAAAATCCTATATGTTATTGCATTTGTTTTTCAAGAGGTTTCAGATGCGCGACTAGATGTGCGAATTCGCGTGCAGTGTAACCACAGCCTTAAAAATTACTTTTCAGATGCGCGTTCGCGCGTATACTAGATGAGCGAATTCGCGTGCAGTGTAACCACAGCCTAGTGTGAAGTAACGTGAGGGGATATGACTTCATAGTTTGTTTAGTTTCAGAATTTCTGATTTGAAATGACTTTGTATAATGAAATTGAATTTAAGAAAATCGGAAATTCTTTGTTTGAAATTGCTTTTAATTACGCATTCGATTTTTTATTACTTTTTTTTTAAAGGGTTAATTATGAATAAATTAAAATGATGTCAATGGGGAAATCCCGCTACAAGCACTTGAGGAGCTTTTAATAAGTAGTAAAATACCCACTATGGGCAATGAAGATTTAAAAAAAGACATTTTTAATAGAGATGAAGTACAAATACCGGATTTACGCATAGGTATAAGCTACGCAAGCGGTAGATATGGGCACACACTTTCTTTGGGGCCCAAAAATATTGTCCAAGTGAGCCATTGTAATATTTGGTACTGAAATAGATATCTGGACTTACAAAGGGCCCATATTTTCTATGAGACCCCTCCCAGTGGGAGGAGGGTCCCCACATTTGTAACTATGTGAGACGAGGGGGAGGGGGGAGTTTAAGAATTGGGACGTCATGTCAAAAACAAGCTACTTTAAATCAAAGTTCCGCTTGAATATTCGTTTTTTCACTATTTATGTTTGACATTTTACATTGATTCAAGCGTGTTAGAATATTAGAGTACAGTCTTACACTAAATACATGCAAAAACGACAATAAAGTGATTTGAAACATGCTCATGTTCTAATAGAAAATACAGCTTTGTGACGTAATATTGAAGGGGGTCTAAGTTATTGTGACGAAGTGTGGCGAGGGGGAGGGGAAGGCGGTAAAAATCGGCCAAAATCGCGTGATGTCATTTATGAATGGTCCCTCCAGCTTAGGGCTTTATCAAGTCTAAGCCCGGTACTATGCAGTACTGATATTTTTAAAAAAAACACGTAGCGCGGATTGCGTTACAGCAGGGTTTCTTAAACTTTTTGGGGTAACGACACACTAAGAATGTCCGAGAACTTTCGCTAAACACAAAAATAATTTCAACTTATTTTATTAAAAAGGTATCTTTTTATTTACATATTACTGTGATATATCAGTGTGATGGGCTTTTTGTTTTTGAGTGGATATTTTTTAGCGCATTTTCGAGAAGTCGAATGCGCTATTGCACCCGTTTTGTCCGTCCGTCTGTCATCACCCTAGATCTCAGCAACCATAAGTCCTAGACCCATGATGTATATATGTTTTTTGTATGTCCTGACCTGCCATTTGTGCATCAACACTCAGTTACTCGATCCGTTAAAAAACCCCGTTAAAACTACCAAAAAACATTGCGAATCGAGAGATAACACTGGCGCAGGCAACGGCCGCCATTGCCGGAAGTCGAATACATCGTTTTTCAAGCATTGAAGAGTTAAAGTTATTGGTTAGTGGTGCGAAAGCGTGCAAAAGAATTAGTTTTTTGTTGTTGACGTCATTAGAATATGTGTAAAAGTTTAGAGAGTTTTACGTCATCATTTGTGGTGACTTCAATCAAGATCTTAGCGGCCCAGGGGCAGAAATTGAAAACTTTTTCGAAACAAGCTTCAACATTCAACTACTTTCAACAAGATTGGCAGCCACGATCTATCAAACAACAATTGATGGAGTATTTGGGCGATTAGCTGATTACAATTTAGAATGTTTCATTTATGAGTCCTATTTCAGTGACCACAAACCACTTGTAGTTAGATTAAAGAGAAAATAAAAAATTTTAAAATGTAAAGAAATGACTTTTAAATAAATTTTTTTCAGGTATATTCATTACACAAGAAAATTCATAAAAATATGTCTAAAATCTAAACACAATTACTGATAACTACATAATGCTGATATCTAACATAAGTACTGATACATAATACGAAAATGCGCTAACACGTCATGAGTCCAAAAAGGGACCAGGCTTAGCATGATTTTTTTAAATTTGTCAATGGCTAAATTGAAAAGCTTTTTTCTGAAAAAAACATCAAAAGAGCATGCAAATATTAACTTACTTGAAAATCTAAACGAGACCCAACAAAACTTGCATGTTGAAAAAAATATTCCTTTTATAATTGTAGCTTTGTGGTGGGTCCTCGGGGAGGTTGACATGGAAGGCGAAACGTGGAGTTGATGACCTTAACATTAATACTTTAAGTTTTATTATAATTGCGAGAAGTTTATGAAGTAACGATTCGTATTCATTTCAGTCTTTTTTTATCATCAAAATACAGGCAACGGTTCAGATGGACTGGGTTGCAGTAATTAATTTATTATTTTATCAGATACACTAATTAAGCCGACATTTTAAGCGAGTTCAGAAAATAAATATTTTAAATTGCTTAAAATGCAGGCAAGGCCTATTTTAAAATAATACTTTAAAGTTCAATCTCTTACCAAAAGAAAAATATCAAGCCAACTACATCACTAGAAAAAGAATGAAAAAAGAAAATAGCGTAGCCAGGCGCCAACCAAATCTAACGTCCAGTCCCACGCGAAACACGCGTGATAACTGATTATGTTGATTTATTTAACAAACATTTTGTTTTGCTTTATTTTAAAATGTTATAATAACTTTAGAGCTCAGAACCCTGGCATTTTGAAATATTTTAATTCAAATCGTGACACACCTGGAAATCTCTCGCAACACAGTTTGAGAAACACTGCGTTACAGGGTACACGTAGCATTGACGACTCCAAGTACAAACTTCTTTAAGACTTCATGTACATATTTAATTTCTGATGATATTCAACGCACGTCTTCAACAGAATTCAGTATCAAAGTTTACTTAAGTCAGTTGACGTAAAACCTGCCATTGACTGAAAGATTGGATGTGCTGAGTTTATGTACATACTCGAAATGAAGGATTGATGTATTTTTTATGAGCATCGTTTAAAAGAAGAAAAAAACAATGTTTGCAATTAAAATGTGTGCAGCTTGTGTTTGTATGATAAATTGCATTATTATTTTTATTATTATTAATCCTCACAAACTTTGTGTTTTCCCTTTCAGCTGAATCAGCAAATAAAAGGAGAGGTATGTAGACCTTTATTTATGTCCTCATTAACTAAATGAGAATTTCTTCTCATCTCCGGCATCAATATCATCTCACATTCGTCACTTGAATACAGGGAGACAACTTTTTGGTCCGCTTGGTATCACTAAAAAAAAACTTATTTTTAATATATCATTTTCTTCACTCAAAAACACTGGGGGTTTTTGTTTGTTTATTTTTCTTTTTTTTTTTTTTTTTTTTTTTTTTTTTTTTTTTTTTTTTAAATTAACACTAGAAATTCTGTGCTGATTAAATCTTTGCCAAACTGATCCCACATTTGTGAACTGCCCACTCACCCAGTCGTGTAACGTTTTGTCTTCTCTGTGGTTTAATACTAGAAAATATGAATGTTTATTTAATAATTTACTTATATGTATGCTATTATCTTTATGTAAAGCGGCGTGAGCCCAGTTCCTTTCTGCTATATAAATTATCAATTTATTATTATTATTATATGTATTATATTTTCCAGTATGATCCCATCATTGCGAAACTGATCTCATAATTTTTTTTTAATGGTCCCAATTTTCTGAGCGGATGTGACATTTATCAAACATACTTGAAGAACTCAAGGGTAGAAACGGCTATGTCAGACTTTTGCAGTTTTGAGATTTTCAAGTTTAAAAGTTCAAAATTATGCAAATTTCTTATAAATTAAACAAATAGATTTGAATTTTTAATAGGGTCAGATATATAATTGTTTCAACTAAAAATTTTCAAAAATGTTTCATAGTGTTTGTGTCATAGCCGTTCCTTCAATTGAGGTCTTCATTTCCCTAGAGTCATAAAGCTAAACATTAATACATGTAATAATATTTATTTCAGCTAAATTCTTTTTTCTTTTCAGGCACAAATCCAGGAGCACACGGGTTAGAGAAGGGGGCCGGGGGACCAGAGAATGGGGGCCCCAGGACCAGGTGCTCTTCTGTCCTGCTACTGACCTTACTCTTATCGTTATGGACACTTCGTGTGGGTCAGTTTGACCTTTTCTCATGACCTTTGCGTCGCCATGACCTCCCTCACGGATATGCCGCTAGATGTGTATAGAGATTATCGTTTACTCATGCCTTTCTGAAAATTAATAATAACAATTTTCACTGGACGAAGAGATTTCGGAAGGGTGGCAAAGTTCAGGGTTTCAACTGTCATTCAGCCTTGCCGATATACAAAATAAACCAGAGGTCATCAAATGACACTCAAACTAACTCCATCGAAATCATGAGCCGCTGCCTAACAACAAAAGTTGACATACTCGTAGGCAAGTGGGTTTGCTGTAACACAACATGACAAAATACAACACAGTGCTTTCGGCAATAGTCGTGTATTTCTGGGACATGCATCAGCTCTATTCACACCACGCACGCTCTAACAGAACTTCACAGAGCTGGAATCAGATGTTTCTCCAACAGCTCATCTTGGAACAACGATCCTATAGGATATGATCTCCTGAACAATGATCCTATAGGATATGATCTCCTGAACAATGATCCTATAGGATATGGTCTCCTTAACAATGATCCTATATGATATGATCTCCAGAACAACGATCCTATAGGATATTGTCTCCAGAACAACGATCCTATGGGATATGGTCTCCAGAACAACGATCCTATAGGATATGGTCTCCAGAACAACGATCCTATAGGATATGGTCTCCAGAACAACGATTCTATAGGATATGGTGTCCAGAACAACGGATAGCTTCAGATATTCTCCATTATCAAACCAAGAAATATTAGCTCGTTTCATTAGTTCTCAAAAACAGCTCGTAAGGGAACTACAAGCAACAGCAGATCAAGTATCAACACAGTAGGTGTTCTCAAACAACAGAACCCAAAAGAACAACTAGCGTTATATGTTCTCAAACATAACATAAGGGAATTACTAACATCAATATTCTGCAACAGTACATCAGAAAAAAATCTTCTAGCTTCTGATGTTCTCAAACAGTACATCAAGGAATAACAGCCCTACTAGTCCCGCAATTTGCTCTTACAGCAAACCCAAAAGGCATATAAAGACGAAAGAACATAAAAGGCCGAAAAGGGTTAAAATGATTTGACAGAAGGTTCAAATAACAAAAAAAGACTTTAAAAATATTGATGGATAGTAAATTGTGAGATTGAAAGAAAGCTTTTTTGATGTTGTTCTTATGGACGTAACTTTTGTATAAGCCTCATATACCGGTACGAAGAAACTTACGGAAGTGTAATTCGGTTTGACAACATTTTGTGTGATGAAGTGCAAACACCCACTAACAGCCACCTCCTGCGGTTCAGTCCCTTTGAAGAACGATAGACTTCATTTTAAAAACATGCGTTTCTACGGGTGCAAATAATGCGATTGTTGTATAGATGGTTGGTAATTCCGATAAAAAAGGAGGATTAAATGGAGCAAACGATGATAAACGGGGTGTGGATTGACCTCAATTTCACTGTATCATGTCCAATGAGTTGTTGACACACAAAAAACGTGTCACATTTTAGTGAGGGCAAAATGATTCTCAGGCATTCAAAACAGACTTGATTTTTACTATCCAGCGCCATGTATGCCTAGACATACAGCTAAATGCCACCATGATCAGAGACAATGACGATGGCTAGATGCTACCATAATCAGAGACAAGGACGATGGCTAGATGCTACCATAATCAGAGACAAGGACGATGGCTAGATGCTACCAAGATCAGAGACAAGGACGGTGGCTAGATGCTACCATAATCAGAGACAAGGACCTAGATGTTACCATGATCAGAGACAAGGACGGTGGCTAGATGCTTCAATGGGGGCGGGAACAAAATAACGTAACATTCATTAGATGCTTGACAACTGACAAATCAGAGAAAATGACAATCCCTAGAGGATCAAACGCTGACTGGATCTAAGTGGACATCAGACAACAGCAATAAGATAAATTATTGCAAAGACTTTCAAGACGTTGACTCGTTAAACGCTGACATGGCATTCGCTAGGTCTTTTATTGCTAACACTAATATGATCAAATACAATGGCATTCGCTAGGTCTTTTATTGCTAACACTAATATGATCACATGCAATTATATTTTTTCTAGTTTATTCATTGCTAACATTATCAATTACATTTAATTATAAAACGATGACATAATCAAAGAGAATGAAAACTAGCTGGATTATTAAATGGTCCGAATCAAATGTCCTGAAAAACGTTAGAAACTTTCAGGTTCAAATGTCCTGACAAACGTTAGAAATTGACAGGATCAAATGCCGTGACAATTGCTATAATCAGACAGGATGAAATGCAGGGAGATATCACTACTGACAGAATCAAACTTTAAATTATGAACACTTTGTCATTGACCATGTTGACAGTGTAGATTTCGTCTCATCCACCCCACAACAGAGAGCTATGTTGAAGAAGCTCACCCGATGTTTTCTTCATAACAATAGAATGGGCTTATGTTATAGATATTTTAATGTCTTTTGTAAATATTTCTTTATCTGCATCACACATCATCTTTGCCAGTACTGATCGTTTTGTAGGGGTTGCCAGAACTGATCGTTTTGTGAGGTTGACAGAACTGATTGTTTTGTAAGGTTGCCAGTACTGATCGTTTTGTAAGGTTGCCAGTACTGATCGTTTTGTAAGGTTGCCAGAACTGATCGTTTGGTAGGGGTTGACAGAACTGATCGTTTGGTAGGGGTTGACAGAACTGATCGTTTGGTAGGGGTTGCCAGAACTGATCGTTTGGTAGGGGTTGACAGAACTGATCGTTTGGTAGGGGTTGCCAGAACTGATCGTTTGGTACGGGTTGCCAGAACTGATCGTTTGGTAGGGGTTGCCAGAACTGATCGTTTTGTAAGGTTGACAGAACTGATCGTTTGGTAGGGGTTGCCAGAACTGATCGTTTGGTAGGGGTTGCCAGAACTGATCGTTTGGTAGGGGTTGCCAGAACTGATCGTTTTGTAAGGTTGCCAGTACTGATCGTTTTGTAAGGTTGCCAGAACTGATCGTTTGGTAGGGGTTGCCAGAACAGATCGTTTGGTAGGGGTTGCCAGAACTGATCGTTTGGTAGGGGTTGACAGAACTGATCGTTTGGTAGGGGTTGACAGAACTGATCGTTTGGTAGGGGTTGCCAGAACTGATCGTTTAGTAGGGGTTGACAGAACTGATCGTTTTGTAAGGTTGACAGAACTGATCGTTTGGTAGGGGTTGACAGAACTGATCGTTTGGTAGGGTTGCCAGAACTGATCGTTTGGTAGGGGTTGACAGAACTGATCGTTTGGTAGGGTTGCCAAAACTGATCGTTTGGTAGGGGTTGACAGAACTGATCGTTTGGTAGGGGTTGCCAGAACTGATCGTTTGGTAGGGGTTGACAGAACTGATCGTTTTGTAAGGTTGTCAGAACTGATCGTTTGGTAGGGGTTGCCAGAACTGATCGTTTGGTAGGGGTTGACAGAACTGATCGTTTGGTAGGGGTTGACAGAACTGATCGTTTGGTAGGGGTTGCCAGAACTGATCGTTTGGTAGGGGGTTGACAGAACTGATCGTTTTGTAAGGTTGCCAGAACTGATCGTTTGGTAGGGATTGACAGAACTGATCGTTTTGTAGGGGTTGACAGAACTGATCGTTTGGTAGGGGTTGCCAGAACTGATCGTTTGGTAGGGGTTGCCAGAACTGATCGTTTTGTAAGGTTGCCAGAACTGATCGTTTTGTAGGGGTTGCCAGAACTGATCGTTTTGTAGGGGTTGACAGAACTGATCGTTTGGTAGGGGTTGACAGAACTGATCGTTTGGTAAGGGTTGCCAGAACTGATCGTTTGTGTTCTGGATTTTGGGGGAGAATGGGGTGGGTATAGACTCGGAAAATGAAGTTCAGTGCAGCACCCCCTAAACTCCTTAACAACAGTAAACTGTCGTAATTTCGACAGCTGATTAGTTTTTTCGAATTAGAAAATTTAGGTCAACTTGGACCATTGTCCCACGCCCACCTCCCACACTTAAATTCTTCAATCATACAGATGCCGAGGTGATAAAGATATTCGTTAGTTTTTGTCTTTTAAACTAGGCACCAGTTTCTGTTCTAGTTTACAAGTAGTTATTGTGGGTTTATTGTATGATAATACGTGTTCAGGTGGTGTGTGTAGTTTGGGTGGGGGAACCAATGGGCTTTTTTAAACTAGGCACCATCTATAGTTCATACACAAGTGGTTCCTGGTGGTTAACCGGGTAAAAATAAATGTTCGAGCGGTTTGAATAGTGGGGGGGGGGGGGGAAGGGGAAGTGTAGAAAATGATGGCACTAGTTAATTCGGCAATTTTAGATATGGGAAGTGGCTAAATCTGCTTGAGATTAAAAGCAAATTTACTCATCGGTAAGTACATTTCCTACACACACATTATTTTATAGCTGTCACAAGCTTTAATGTCCTAATAAATGTATCTGGACCACTTGCTCCAAGATTCATAAAATTCCTTGTACACAAGAAATAACACAGAAACAAACTTTAATGGCGTACCGCCTTGCCACACCAACAGTCTGCAAAAAAAAAACTATGTGAACTTCTGCAC
Organism: Radix auricularia; assembly: GCA_002072015.1. Taxonomy (NCBI): domain Eukaryota; kingdom Metazoa; phylum Mollusca; class Gastropoda; family Lymnaeidae; genus Radix; species Radix auricularia. The sequence continues at coordinate 101,648 of MUZC01001141.1, read as the reverse complement.
ATATTCTAAAGACTCAACAAAAACATTTACTTTTCCACGCTTTCGCACCGACTAACCAATAGGAAAGGTTGGGATTTACAAGGATACAGGGTTTTGTTCTGACAAATCTACCTATACATTATAAATTATGTTAAAATACATCTCCTTTCAAAGCATATTCTGATGCATCAACTATTTTCAAACCATGACTCATATGCTGTTCATTTTATAAATGTTATGCTATTTATTTGCAGTTTATACATTTATAATGGCTGTCATGTTTTGTTGTTTTTTTTTCAATTCCTATTTATTATTGTGATTATTCGCCATTTCAAACTAAAACTTGTACCCAAATGATGTGTATATATCAGGGCCAGATTCAAAGAGAGAAACTTTCAAATCTGTTTATGCTATTAACATAACGTTCTTCACCTACACATCTTGAAACATCTTGACTGTGTACATACGTCATCGATCATTTCTCGCGTAATATCCACACGTCATCATTTAGACTTCTTCACTTGGTACATGCAGAAATAAACCACCCTGATATACGTTTGTTCGCCCTACTTTCATGCGTACACTCTTGATGATGAATCCTGTGCACACTTCAGTAGGCCATTGTCACTAAGTACGCAAGCCAGTAGGTCCCACTCACTGTGTACACAAGCCAGTAGGTCCCACTCACTGTGTACACAAGTCAGTAGGTCCCTAACACTGTTTACACAAGCCAGTAGGTCCATCACACTGTGTACACAAGCCAGTAGGTCCCTTTCACTGTGTACACAAGCCAGTAGGTCCCTCTCACTGTGTACACAAGCCAGTAGGTCCCTTTCACTGTGTACACAAGCCAGTAGGTCCCTTTCACTGT